>CANNZV010002340.1:78796-181573 GCA_947561585.1 Caprella mutica | reverse complement strand
GTTTTGTGTCTCTGCCTACTCTAACCATGCCCTGCCTACTCTAACCATGCCCTGGGCTCTGTAAATTTAAATGACGTCGACCCTGATCTTAATTTATTTGATCACGTTCGCCCGGAGGAAAATACCCAATCCCAATATTATACTGTTAATGAATATAATGATTCTACACCAGAGGAAGCATTTACTGTGATCAATTACAATATAAGAAGCTTTAACAAAAACTTTGACACTTTTGAAGCAATGTTGTCTTCTCTACATTCGTATCCTGATATTTTAGTACTCACTGAGACATGGCTTTCTACTGCAGTGAATGTGGATGGGTACGAGTCATTCCACACTTTTCGAAGTGAGAGGCAGGGTGGGGGAGTGTCAGTATTTTGTAGCGAGTCTATAAAGGTTAAGAGGGTGAGTGAATTATGCATAAGCTCAGATGTTATGGAGTCGTGTACAGTTGAGATATATGTCGGGGGCATCAAATACATTATTCTGGCTGTGTATAGACCTCATTCGGGAACTATCCCTGAATTTATTGCACAGTTGAGTGATGTGGTGAATGGTTTGTCCTCGAATATGAATATTTGTATCTTGGGGGATTTTAATATTAATTTGCTCGATCTCTATAGCGCGAATGTTACTGAGTTTTCCACTGTGATGCATTCGTTTCATCTTTTACCTATTATAACAGAGCCCACTCGCTTTCCTCCAGCATTGTTAAATCAACTTCCTTCCCTATTAGATCATATATGGATTACTGCAAGCTCCGCAGAGATGGTGAAGTCGGGTATCATTTTGTATGACGGAACTGATCATTGTCCAACTTTCATTTCGTTCCTTGCGAATGGTGGAGTGTGCTCTGATGATAAAATAAAAATATGTTTTCGTTTAGTCAATGATGGTAATAAGGAGAACTTTTTTAGGCGGGTGGAGCGAGAAGATTGGGATTCTTTGTTTTTATCTGATGACGTGGATGTTGTTTGTGTAAATTACTTGAAGCGTTTAAATGAACTGTATTGTTCTTGTTTCCCCTTAAAAATCAAATATATTGGAAGAAAGCGTTTCTCAAAACCATGGCTCACACCTTCTATTCTGGATAAAATTAAGGAAAAGTCTATTGCGTTTAAACGGTTCAAATTGGGACTTATCAGTGAGTCAGAAAATAAAATTATTAGGAATAGAGTGAACGTATTAGTTAAAAAAGCAAAGAAGGAGCACTACCGTAATGTTTTTGATGGATGCAGTAGTGATGTTGGAAGGCGATTACAAAGATTATCTCTTATAGCAAAAAAAAATGTGCAGTTGAGAGTATTATTTATGATGGAGTTGAAATCACACAATCTGATGACATCTCTCGATTATTTAACTCATATTTTTCTAGTATATCTGCAAATATTGATAGATCTATTCCAGTTATTAACGAATCTCCTCTTCATTATGTCAATTTTAACATACAATCTTCCATCTTCCTAAGTCCTGTGACTCGTGGCGAATGTGAATTGATCATAAAGTCTTTAAAAAATAAAAAAAATAATATTGATACAATTTCTACTAGCGTTTTGAAGTCAGTTAGTGGGATGGTTGGTGCTCATTTTTCGAAAATTATTAACATGTCACTGAAGAATGGCGTGTTTCCCGATATATTTAAATCTGCTGTTGTAGTTCCTATTCACAAGAAGGGTGAAGTGACTGATGTCGGGAACTATCGCCCAATTTCTCTGTTACCTCTATTTAGCAAAATAATTGAAAAGTGTGTAGCAGTGAGACTGATGGATTTCTTTGTTAAATTCAACATTATAACTCCTGATCAATACGGCTTTAGGAAGGGTTTATCAACAGTAGATGCGTTGTTGAATTATACCGATTATTTGTATGACTGCTTAGATAACAAAAAGCATGCTGTAAGCGTTTTCATAGACTTCAGCAAGGCTTTTGATACAGTTAACCATAATATTTTACTTGATAAATTGAATCTATATGGTGTACGCGGTTTGGCCCACAAATGGTTTGCTTCGTATTTGTCGGGACGTAGGCAGCGTGTCAAAATTGGGTCATCCTTTTCTGAGGAGTTGCGAGTTTCGAGTGGTGTTCCTCAAGGAAGCGTACTAGGACCTTTATTATACCTTATTTACGTAAATGAACTCCCAAGTGTTTTTCCTGATTTAAAAACTACCCTCTTTGCTGATGATACTACGCTAACCGCAACCCACGAAGATTATATTAGTCTTACAAATTCCCTAAATGTACATCTTGAAAAATTGTCTTCGTGGACTTTTGCGAATAGGCTATCCTTAAATGCCGCAAAAACTAATTTGCTCCTATTTTCAAATGTCCTCTCATCAAATCTTGTTCAATCTAACATCTTTATTAATGAAGCAAGGATTGACTTTTGTTGCAGTACAAGGTTTCTGGGGGTGGATCTGGATAGCAGGCTGAAGTTCAATATTCATTTGAATTCTCTTTCGAGTAAGTTATCTAAAGTTGTTGGTATCTTATATAGGTTGAGTCAGTTTATGCCGCAGAAGTCCTTAATCTCAGTATATTACAGTTTATTCTACCCATATATATTGTACTGTAACTTAGTGTGGGGTGAAACGTATGATAGTCATCTCAATACTATAGGAATGTTACAGAAGAAAGTAATTAGAATTATAACGGGAAGTGAGTTTTTAGCGCACACCAATCCCCTTTTTGTTCGTACTAATATACTGAAGGTGCGTGATGTTCATAAATTTCTGCTTGGCGTCTACATGTATAAAAACTTATCCTCATTTAGGCTCCCTGATTATCATTATAGAACTAGACAGGCTAATGATCCAGTTGTTCATTATCCCAGACTCACACTGTCAAGACATAGTATTAGTTTTAGTGGTCCGAAATTTTGGAATGCATTGCCACCTCAAATAAAGAACTCTCCTTCAGTTGCAATATTTAAACGGTCATTGAAGAGTTATCTGATTGACCAATATGTTGAAACATCATAGCCTCGAAAATATGTATTTTTTGATATGTTTTTGCGATTACTGGAATGTATTTTTTTGTAGTTTATCATATAGGCGAACATTTTAATTATAAAACTGTATGTACATATTAACACTCATCCTTGTGTTCCATCTATCCTTTATCCATTTAACAGTTATCTATAATAGCCTTATTTTTTAATTTTCATTTGCTCTTTATCCATTTAACATTTATCTATAATAGCCTTATTTTTTAATTTTCATTTACTCTTTATCCATTTAACATGCATCTATAATAGCCTTATTTTTTAATTTTCATTTACTCTTTATCCATTTAACATGCATCTATAATAGCCTTATTTTCTAATTTTCATTTACTCTTTATCCATTTAACATGCATCTTTAATAGCCTTATTTTTTTAATTTTCATTTGCTCTTTATCCATTTAACATGCATCTATAATAGCCTTATTTTTTAATTTTCATTTACTCTTTATCCATTTAACATGCATCTTTAATAGCCTTATTTTTTTAATTTTCATAGACCTATCCCACTTGAACCAGTTTATCGAAAACTCAAGATTCAAGATGACAAATCAAGTCGTTGCAGCAAACATACTGCAAAGAGGGGCATGGGCAACAACTTTGGACATACAGTACGCATACCTGCACGTACCAATACGACCATCCCTTCACAAATACCTGGCCTTCATGCTAAACGATCAGCTTTACTTTTTCAAGGCTCTGCCCTTCGGACTGTCGACAGCTCCAAGGATATTCACCATGATCATGAAATGGCCCTTACAGTTGCTGCATCTGAAAAACATACAGTTGCTAGCATATCTAGACGACCTGTTAATTTGGGCTCCTACGGAAACGCAAACACTCTGTGCGACCAATTCCGTAATGAAGACATTACAGGAATTAGGATTCCTGTTAAACTTAACAAAATCAATGATAATTCCCTCTCAACACTTTGTGTGGTTGGGAATATCATTCTCCACTCCAGAGATGATGTGGGCCATCCCTATGGAAAAACAGCTATCCATGCAAAAAGAGGCCATCAATCTCATCACCTCAAGGGAAGCGAGCAGGAGAATTTGGGAGAGTCTGATCGGCCAAGCATCATTCTTCTCCCAAGTGGTGAAACCACTCAGACTAATCTTCTACCCCTTGGCAAAACCACAGGAGTTGGGGCCAACAGTTTGCAGGGACAAAATGAGGGAAATTCCCCCTCATCTATTGCAAGCACTTATCCCATGGACAAACTTGGAGGTACTGTCTCAAACTTATCCATTGAAAATGCCGGAGCCAACACTCACCCTTTGGACAGACGCGTCCCTAGAGGGATGGGGCTGCTTAACTTCGGACAACCAAGTGGCCCAGGGTCACTGGTCAATAGAAGAGAAAGAATGGAGCATCAATCGCCTAGAATTGCTGGCAATTCTGGAAGCAATAAAGGTGTTGCAATTAAGCAACGAGCATCTACTCGTATACACGGACAACGAAACTGCTCGATTCTCCATAAACAAGATGGGAAGCCGCAACAGTCGGATACACCTTCATATTACTCTGTTAATGGAGTTGGCGGAACGCCACAAGTTAACATTGGTAGCAGCCAGAATAAATTCCAAAGAGAATATAGTAGCGGATCACCTCAGTCGATCCACAGTGCAACCAACAGAATGGGAATTATCCATAAACACATTCAACATGATTCAAGAATGGCACGGGAAGCTCATGATAGACATGATGGCAACCCCGTTGAACTCCAAGCTTCCAAACTTCATTTGTCCTTTCGAGCACCCCCTGGCAATAGGGACGGATGCTCTATCAATAGACTGGAGCCACTTCCAGGAAATTTACATATTCCCTCCCGTCAATCTGATTCCGAAACTGATCCCATTTCTAACGAAGTACAAAGGGAGGGGCGTGATCATAGTCCCGTGGCGCCCCACGGCACCATGGTTTCCTACAATATGGTCAAAAGCAGTAGATCATCTACACTTGCACAAAAGCGTCTCTCAAATGGTCTCAGGGAAAGAAATATCAGGAGACTACAGATTTTACGG
The DNA here is from genome assembly GCA_947561585.1 of Caprella mutica. Lineage (NCBI taxonomy): Eukaryota > Metazoa > Arthropoda > Malacostraca > Amphipoda > Caprellidae > Caprella > Caprella mutica. The sequence goes on along the minus strand of CANNZV010002340.1, from coordinate 176,548 downwards.
AAGGTGGACCGCCTTCAGTTTTTGAAACGAATATGGTCTATTAAATACGATAAAGTTACTTCTGAGCAGCTTTCTCTTTCCTTCCGTAAATCGTCTTCAAACCAATATCAGTCTGTTTGGCGATGCTTCCAAAATTGGCTGCCCCCTGTGGTTAAGGTCCTGACTAAAGCTCACATCCTTAGATTCTTAATATGGCTACACAAGAAAAAGAAGCTCTCTTCCAAAACTGTGCTAAGTTACAGAGGAGCCTTATCCCTACCTCTGAAAATGGGGTTCGGGATAAACACAAAGGATAAGGACTTCAACTTACTGGCAAGGGCTCAGTTCTTAAATCGACCAGCTCCTAAAAAGAAAATACCAAGTTGGTCCTTGAACCATGCTCTCGAATTTTTCAAACTACCTCGCTTCAATAACAACAGAGCATCTGCTAAAGACCTCTTTCTGAAATGTCTTTTTCTTACGGCAATTGCGTCGGGTAACAGAGCTTCTGAATTGTCTGCTTGTGTGAGGGGAGGCATAGTTCAGTCTGGTAATACTCTAACTATTCCAGTTAAGGACAAGTTCTTGTATAAGAACCAGAGAGCAAACTCCTCACCCAATATCATCTCCTTTCCGAGCCTTCCTCGACAAGAGTTATGTCCAGTGGCATGCTTACTGAAGTACACCAAGATGACTGAGAAATTGCCTCATAATAATTACCTGTTTATCCATCCTGCGTCAAATAAACCACTAAAATCTGGGAGAATTTCATATTGGCTACTACAAGCTCTTAAATTAGCTACTCCTAATTTCAAAGGAACAGCGCATGAAGTCAGGGGTCAGGCATACAGTGCTGCTTGGTCAAGAGGCGTCCCTATGGAACGGATACTCAAAGAAGGGTTCTGGCTGACCCCAAACGTGTTCATTGACAATTATCTGAACTCTATTGATTCTCTTATCACGCCTTTCATTGGCGGTAGACACTTAATTAAACCCTAAATCTGTTTAGTAGATATGTGTTTGGTCATTACTACATTATTAGTAACGAATCATTATTATTTCTTGTATTTGTGCCACTAGCAACTAAACATTAGTTACTGATCCACAGTTATCTTTTTGTTGTTCTGAATTATGTGATTCACTGTTATTCTATGTTGGTTTCTCTGAATATATGAGAGCCTTGATCTGTGTGTCCATATCCCTTTCCTCCACCGTAGCTATACCTGCGGCGTAATTGGTACTTCGAAACCTAATAGGGAAATGACGAAATGTAGGAAGTAAATATATTAGATTGACGCAGGAAAGCGTCATATTTGCTTCCTTAAATGAGTCATTTCCCTATTGGTACCTCCTCCTCCCCAAAAGGATATATATTTCTTATCAGTAGGTGTTCCAAAGATCTGATGAGAATAGCTGGTGCAGCTGCTTATGTGGAGCTGAGTGGCTGACTGGCTTGCTGAGATGGCTGGTTGGCGGACGGCTGACTGGCTGAGCAAATTTTTAGCTTCTAATTGGCTGGATTGTCCGCCAGTTACACAGATCTAGTCTCTGAGAGAAACTATGACATTAATTAATGGCTTTCTTATAATAATTAGAGAGGTGAAACCTAATAGGGAAATGACTCATTTAAGGAAGCAAATATGACGCTTTCCTGCGTCAATCTAATATATCTCAGATCTAATAGGGATAAGACTTTCATTCACATATAAACCAGAGGGTTTCACTGATCTGCACGATTTAATTATGTCTGCTTTAACATCACGGTTGTTGAGTTTTAGAAGAATGTTACGTCTGTCAGGTACCTGTGAGGCAGATTTCTTACCAACTCGATAGGCACTAGAGATGGAATCTAACGGCAATGAATAGTTCAGCTGATTTTTAAAAATCTCACAGACAGTTAGCTTAGGATCTTTGTAGCAGGCAAACTAGTACCCGACAATATCAATGTAGTACTTCTATTTTCCGTCTCTATGCAGTCTAGTCTCCCCCTCAATTCCTCATTTTCCTTTCTAATGGAAGCAACCTCCTGCTCCAACACAGCTACCCTACGATCTTTTTCGTCAATTTTACTCACAATTTCTTGAACAGACTCGTTCAGTTTAGTCATCAGTAGATCCAAAACCAGTTTATTCTCCTCAGACAGCTTAGATACATCGACAGTTCTCCGTCTAGTGTCAATCATTGTTTAGAGTCAGCAAAAGGCAACCGTACATAAACCAGAAAGACAGTCTAGTAAAAGCTGAAGAGTGTAAACAAAGAGCTGTAGGCAGAGCGACGCAGACACCATACGTCTACACAGTACACAGAGGAATAGGCTAACCAAACTGCATTCTTCCAATCATGAATAAGTTGAAACACATATTGGTTGGTTGGTTGCAAGAAAAATGTCACACGTTAAAATTTGAGATACGATATAATTCCAAGACTAAAATAATTGTCAAGAAAACAAAAATCCAAATTAAAGAAATCTGGATAACAGAAATACGGATAACATAAATAATCCGGAAGTCCAAAAATCAGAAAAACATATAAATAAAGAAAAGCTATAAAATAGACAAACTGAAGAACAGAAAATCAGAAAAACACGGAAAATCACAAAAAAAGCAGAATTAGGAAAAAAAAGGAAATTCTGGAAAACAGAAAAACTCCTATAACAAAAAAAAAAATTCTGGATTACAAAAGAATCCGAATAACGAAAATATCCAAATAACAAAAAACAACCTGATAAATTTTAAAAAATCCGAATAATTTCATCGGAATAATTGAAAAATTGAATTGTCTGTCATTTTTGACGGGTAATACACTAGAGAAATTTAGTTCTCATTTTCTAAATCTATAATTATTCCACTAGTATCTTCTTCTGCTCCATGATCTACGAAAAAATGAATAACAGTCATTATCAGTGGTCCTGAATTAAATTTTGATTCATTTTATTACAAGACCATATCACCTGTTGTTTCGTAATTCCAGGGTTGAACTTCTACCTCTACTGTGGCCAAGTAAATAGTTGTAGTGACTGCATAAATTGAAGCTGCGATAAGAAACCCGTAATGCCAACCTAATACCGATGGCTAGTCAGGAATAGAGAAATTAAATAAAAATTATTATGATATGCTTTTCGAATAGAATTATAATTCATTCATGGTCATACATTGTTGTCAACCAAGTGTTCCATGATTATAGTTGATGAGAATCCAGCCAAGTTTGCAAAAGAGTAGGATATACCAGTGACTATCCCAGCATATCGTGGAGCTAAATCCACGAAGGAACCTTTAAGCCTTGAATGAAGAAAGATCTTAAATTATACATTGATAAAATTTCTTTATGAAATATCTAGTTATTAATAACATCCGACATAATATAAAGTATTTACCAAACTAGACTATCGATATTCAATCTTTTGAATTTTTTCAATTTTCTACCGTAGTCACTTTTAACTCAGCTATTACTATTTAAAAATGAGTTTTCATCACTCACCCTGAAAACTGACATCCTGCCATTCCTTGAATCAATATAAATAATGCTACAACTAGAATTTTGTTGCAACCAACGAAACACATTGCAATGAAGAGTGTGGCTGGAACATACCCAGCTGTAATGGAAAAAGGCGGGTTATCAATAAGTATGGAAACCCTAATTTTTATTTATTTCCTGATATTTATTCAAATATTTGTATACAAATACTCAGTATTTGGTAAGAAAACATGATATTATATTTTAATGAAAAATGAAACATATATGCTTTGGAGTATGACAGAACGAGTATTATACCCTGTTTAATATATACTGTTTAATATATAGCTCTTAAGGAGATTTTGAAGTTAATTCTCAGACACTAAACATATTGAATGTCTGACATCTATAAAAGATACATATTTAAATACCATTGTCGAGAATTGAATCTCCATCACAGTACGTTAATAAACTATCCTCGATACTCCAATGGAATTATTAGTCGGGATATTAGAGTAATTCCTCGAGATATATTACACTATTAAGAGAGAATTATAGTGAGACCATCGAAGTTGAAGACACCTTTTTTAATCCTTTATGATCCGTAACTTTCTCTGGGAAATTTCTCTTAAAATATTCTTTGGTAAGTTTATATATATTTTTTTGTTTTATTAAACAAATTGGTATCTCTTTAGTGTATCAACATATGAAATTTTTTTAATCAGTTGACCTGGACTGAAACGTCACTGTGAGTCAGTTACGAGTACATAGAATCTGCAGACGTGAGGATGTTTGCTGAATTCAAAATGAGTTAGTTTAAACTTACCTAAGGCTGTTGAAATTCTTCGGACACTCAATGTTGATAACTTATTATCCAAAATCAATTTTGTCATCAGTTTCGAGAATAAAGATGTGTTGATTAAACTCGCCACGTAAGCCAGACAAGATAGAACACCATTCTGATGGAAAATATCATTCCAGAGAGTACTTCAATTATGTAAATGATTGAATGGTAATATTGCACAAATAATTAGAATATCAGATTTCGTTAAATTGTCATAACAAATTATTTAAAAAAAAAATCAAATACTAAAATTTTCAGTTTATAATATGAAAGTTTACTTTCCTATATCCATTGATCAAATAACATGTCTAGATTGAAGTAATTTTTTCTATTTCAATTTGACAAAGAAAAAAAAAACAATATAAAGTTTAACAAAACCTCTTAAATCAGAAAACTGAGATATCTAAACTTATATCAGTTTGGGCATCATAATTCAGTCCATATCCAGAAAAAAAGTTATGGGTCAACCGAATAATAATAAGAAACCTGGTCATTTCAACTTGAATATATCAGTATGTTTATGCTCGAATTATTAAATAATTATTTGTTTTTCAAGGGTGTTGAATGTCGCTGATTGATTGCATGTTGGTTCTCTGTAAGGTCCCCTCCACTCTTAACTTTGGTTCTTGGTAAATTCCCCGTGGAAGATTTCACTACGAAAAGTTCCACCAGGAAGATTCCACTGCTGGAAAGTTCCACCATGGTACTTTCACGGTATTATAATGGATTTCATTTACATCAAGTGTAACTTTAAATAAAACTGATTTTAAATAATATGGTTTTAGTTTTAACAACATTTTACTAGTTGAATAGATTAAAAACTATCAGAATGCGTTAAGTAATTTGTCAAAGCATTAAGGATGAGCTAATACGTACTTATGAAAATAGAAACGAATAATACGATTTATTCAAGAGTATCTTTTTTACATAAGTTTAAATATGAAACTATTTAATTTACTATAAAGTTCAAATAGTGTCAATTGAACAATAATATTCTGCTGCAAACAGTGGCTACAGTTTGGGCCCGATTGTTTATCCATTATAATAACTTGTATATGCATTAAGGTGGGCCAAAAAATGAGGGTTTTGGGCAAACTACAGAATATTTATATGCAATTGTTACAATAAGTTGAAACGCTATAAAAGGACATTGCATGCCAATTTCCAGGCCATTTCTGGATATTTTTGAGTTGCCCCGAAACATTTGAAATTTTGCAGATATTTTCTCATTAATTCTGAAATGTTTGTTGTACTGTGGAATAGGTAAATAAAACGACGTGCAAAATTGCATATTAATTCGTGATATTTTTGAGTTCCCCCCAACCCTTTTTCTGTGAAATTTATTACTATTACAATATTTTTCTTTAAATTAGCTTCTAGATCAAAAAATATGTTATTTTGCTCAAATAGCAGTAATATAATTGTCAAATTGACTCCGTGAATTGTATTGATTTCATTTTATAAAAGCATTTATCAATATTTTCGTATTGCAAAAATTACGAATTTACTCGGATTTTAGCAATTCAATAATAACCCATGCAATTCGCTTTCACAAATTTTTTGAGTTAGCAAGTGTCCCAAAAATTGAAATATTGATTTATTAATCAATTATTAATGTTTTTTCTCAATTTCTTGCATATAATACGCACCGAACTTCCCATACTGTGGAGCACTATACACTTATACTAGTCTCTAGTGGTGCACCGACAGTTGGGCCCAGGACAATTGGGCCCGCCGACAATTGGGCCCAGGACAATTAGGCCCAATGACAATTGGGCCCCGGACAATTGGGCCCACGACAATTGGGCCCCAAAACAATTAAGCCCAGAAAAGAAATGTTACCTTGTTTTTACTAGGGAAGGGACAATAATATCTTTGAAATATGCTTTATATTCACTAAAAATATGTTTATATTTTTTTAATTCGATTCATACTTGATAAGGTATATATTAGCAAGTACCTTAAATCACATTTGGATGCTAATCTCATGTTTCAATGTAATGAGAACCTTTGAAGTCTTTAAATAATTTGTATTATTTTGAATCATGACATATGGATCCAATGGATCCATCGTCTGACAGAGACAAATATTTGGTAAAAAATGGGTAAATTTTAAAGGTTAATCGTTACATTGAACAGTTGTTTGGATAAAATGAGATTATGAGAATACATTTTGTAATAATAATTCATAAACCTCTTCAATATTGAACACTAAACAGCATTCAAATAATTCACGTTAACTTTTAATTCAATTTGTATGCTCCAATAATTCCGGCAAGTCTAAAATACCAACATCCTTATTTTCTATTGTTTCTTTATCTAAAATAGCTACATTCTTATTTTTTATTGGCTACATCCTAACTCATTCACTTCACAAGAGTTCACTATATAGAGGTACTGTAACTAGGAAATTTGTTGCTAACATGACCTATCTCAGAACAGAAAATTATTGTAGTTTAATAGAATAATAGCATTTATTCCTGAAAAGAAATTGTTCTACTATAAAATAATTATTTTTTCATAACGAGAATATTTTTATCATGTAAGGAATATTCTTTATTTTAAATATGATCAATACTATAGTTTTATACAAAACGCATATTATCACAAACTTAGTTACTACAGTAAAAAGGGTTTGTAATTAAGTTAATACAGTAAACTCTGAAAAAAATTGACAAATAATATAATTGTCACGAGGCCCAATTGTCGTGGGCCCAATTGTCATGGGGCCCAATTGTCGGCGGGCCCAATTGCCTTGGGGCCCAATTGTCGGCGGGCCCAATTGTCGGGCCACGGTCTCTAGTGGCGCCTAAATTCGAACAATTTGGAGGGGTGGGGGCAACTGTAAACATTGTCGAACCGATCCGATTTTCCGGCAAAGACACCAATATTAGTTTTCTCAAGATATTTCCCCATACTAAATGATAATACATATATCACAGTTTATGTTTTTTTCCAAAATGTAGTAAAAATCACCAGAAATTTGAATCGCTTGGGGGCAGCTGTTAATTATATCAAAATTCACTCAAATTACTGAACAAGTAGCTACCTTACCTTTACTTTCCATATCAACTTTATATCACTATTCCATAAGTAATATCCAAAACGTTTTTTTTGGCCCACCCTAGTATAAAAAGTTTACATATATCAACCTAACTTAATCTTGTGCGTTACCAACAAAAAATTTTCTCTTAGTAGATTTTCAATGAAACTGAGTAGATTTTCAATATTATATCTATTGTAATGTATGTATCCTCGATTGTTAAATAAATTTCAAGTCACTGAGTTATTACTTAGGTTAATTAAGTATTGTACCTACTTTTGATATTTCCATGTGATGAATCTCTGATAGAAACGATGGCAGTTCAGAGAGAAGTAAATAAAAACCAAATTCGACTCCACTGTGAACGAGAACAGCACCCCAAACCGGAACACAGGTGAAGATATTCCTGAACGGAATATTCTTAAAATACAGAATTAGAATAATCAGAAAAATATATAAGGAGGAAGTAAATCGTTTTTCATTGATAAGAGAAAAATAGTTGCACCGGATTAAGTTGAATTCCAAATTATATTTCTGTGTAGTCGAGTTTCATGAATAAGACTAATACAAAATATAGTCCAGATAATTCCAAATCCACCGGATAGGTAAAATATAGATGGCCAACCACCCAGAAACGAACTCTTACTGAGTATTCCACTCAAAGACATGGTTGTAATTACTCCAATATAACCTCCTGAAAGTCAAAAATTCACTATTTGATAATGAAATATATCAATGATAAACAATTGAAGAATTTAATTATATTTAGCAATATTTAATTATGTTTGTTTTACCTGAGGAAACTGTACCAACTACACGTGATCTTTCTTCTGGAAGAGCCCAAGAACCAATCATTTGAAAAACTCCGGGAATAATAATTCCCTGAAATAAAGGTCAACATTTCATATGGTAAATGTTAATGTTTTAAAAGAAGTCCTTTTTTATATTCAAACTTTTTTCATACTTAAACTTCACCTAAGGGGGCGAAGGCATTTTAAATTTCTTTTGTAAACTAATATTTTTTAGGTTGACTACGTCTAAAAATTTCAAATTGGGCTTATTTACTTACCTCCGCAACTCCAATAAGAAATCTAACTAAGATGAAAAGTGGTACTGAATAACGAATAGCTAGCGGGGTAGCAATCGTTAAAATAGAACCTAAGAAAACTCCTAGTCCTGTCACCCACTTCCCCCCATATTTTCCAGCTTCAATGCCTCCTAAAAGGTTCGAAGAAACTAATCCTAATATGGCAGTAGACAGAGCGAATCCTCTCTCAGTCCTCGACATGACGAATTCTCCTTCCTGTAAATAAATTGTAATTTAAAATTTGTACATAGATGGTCTAAAGTCTAAACTATTAAAGGTCCCCACCACTCTAAATATTTTATTACTCTTTTCATTAGATCTAAGATTAGGGACAGTGAAGGTTGAGTGCAAATATTTGTTATATAGTTAATTACGGAACAAAAACTTGATAACATTTGTTTAGTTAACTGCAATATTAATATGTTTTTCTTTTAAATTTTAAGCATTACTAAAGAAATTTTTACTAGTCTTGAGAGGACCTTTAGTAAAATTCCAATGTCATTATTTTGAAAAACTACTAAATATAGCTATTAAATATTAATAAAAACTTTGGCATACATATCTTACAATCAAATCCATGGTTCGGTTGATGTAACTTCATACGGACAACTGAATTCGTCATTTTGCAGTGAGGTGGGATCACCACTTGGAATTGGTTGCTTAACTATTGCTACTATTGCAACAGATAGATTTCCACGCATGGAAAAAGAAAAGGCAATCCCAATGAAAGCAAGAAGTACAAAGTTGTTTTGGCATTACCAGATACCTGAAATAAGTATATAAAATATATCTTGTGTACCATTTATAAATATTCTTACATTCAAATCGAAATTATTATTGATCTAACTGCTGTGAAGAAAATATGGTAAATCTGCATATCTTTTAAATATTCAAAGAAAAATAAGGAATATTATTATCACAACTTCAAATAAAATGCATTTTTAGAGAATCTTATTCAACTGATATTACCTTTCTTGGTCTTTCCTATTTCGAACACGGAGTCTTTGTCACTCTCATCGCTGTGCAGTTTTGTATACCGTACCATATTTTATAAATAAATGAATCTAATAGAGTTTTAGTGGTATATATATCTATATCCGTGGCCCGAGAGTTGGGCCCAAGACAATTGGACCCAAGACAATTGGGCCCCAGGACAATTGGGCCCCATGACAATTGGGCCCCGGGACATTTATATTATTTTTCAATTTTTTTCCGAATTTACTTTATTAACTTAATTACAGACCCTTGCTACTGTAATAACTAAGTTTGTGATAATGTGCGTTTTGTATAAAAATATAATCTTGATCATATTTACAATAAAAAATATTCCTTACATGATAACAATATTCTCGTTATGAAAAATAATTATTTTTTAATAGAACAATTTCTTTTCAGGAATAAGTGCTATTATTTTATTAAACTACAATAATTTTATGCTCTGAGATAGGTCATGTAAGCAAGAAATTTCCTAGTTACAGTACCTCTATATTGAAATAGTAACTGAGTTAGGATTTAGCCAATAGAAAATAAGAATGTAGCTATTTTAGATGAAAAAACAATAGAAAATAAGGATGTCGATACTTTAGACATTCCGTGAATTATTGGAACTTACAAATTGAATTAAAGTTAACGTGAATTATTTGAATACTGTGCAGTGTTCAATAATTAAGAGGTTTATGGATTTTTATTACAAAATGTATTCTCATAATCTCATTTTATCCAAACAACTGTTCAATGTAACGTTTAACCTTTAAAAATTACCCACTTTTTACCAAATATTTGTCTCTGTCAGACGATGGATCCATTGGATCCATATGTCATGATTCAAAATAATACGACTTATCTAAAGACTTCAAAGGTTCTCATTACATTGAAACATGAGATTAGCATCCATATGTGATTTAAGGTACTTGCTAATATATACCTTATCAAGTATGAATCGAATTAAAAAAATATAAACATATTTTTAGTGAATATAAAGCATATTTCAAAGATAATATTGTCACTTCCCTAGTAAAAACAAGGTAACATTTATCTTCTGGGCTTAATTGTTTTGGGGACCAATTGTCATGGGGCCTAATTGTCCGGGGCCCAATTATCCTGGGCCCAATTGCCCTGGGCCCAACTGTCGGTGCACCATTTATATCACCTACGTGAGCGTTAACATAGCTCATGATAGGTCAATCTGAATTTTCCAAAGGTCACACTGGTTCATAAGCTATGTCAGCACCCACTTCTGAGTACAGTGCGTGTCCGAATACTTCGACGTTACCCTAAACTAAATTGAATATCAATATATTTTAAATTTATAACTACCATTATTTCAATGTTCTTTAAATAGAGTGATTATTTTCTTTAAATACAGCAAATGCTATCGTTGTTATCACATCAATAAATATTTTGACATTCATAATTTTATTGAGAGCTGATATCTAATTTGGTATCCGACGGATTGGCCGAAAACGAATGTGCCGAAACCAAATATTCTCCGAAAACTTATTCGCGAACCCAAATTATTGTATCTCTTCGTTGATCATTGTAACTGTGAATCCTTGTACCACAAAATGATTATTTGTCTTTTCTTATTTTAAAGACATTCACGCTTTATTCAGTCAGAATCAGTCAGTCAGCAATGGGAGTATGTTAAATTTCTTTCCTTAGAGCGTTTGCGCTACTTTAAGATTGTGTGTTACTAACGTGTTTATTTATTTTTGTGTGAATATTTCATGTTCACTGCTTTGTTTTAATGCAGTGATGATATATATTTATTTAATTTTTTCTTCATATTTAGAGATGCACCGATATCAAATTGTTAGCCGATTAAGTTTAAAGGCCTGTTTGTTTATATTCACCTAGATTTTTACGATCTTCATGAAATAAGATTATACATCCAGTTATTACTATTTAGATTGCTTACTAAGTTACAAGTATATGATACCTATGCATTAGTACAACCTAATTGATTCAAGGTAAATTGCTCGAAAACAATTGATCGAAAAACGATTGATCGAATGAACAATTGTTCAAAAACCAATTGCTCGAACGAACAATCGACCGAATTATAATTGATTGAACTATCAATTGCTCGAATGATCAAGCTGCTTACAGTGTTCGAATTAATAAAAGTCAGTTAATCATAAAATGGTATTTATAATAACTGAATTTCCTTTTTTTTTGACGCTTTAATTACTAATTACTATTAATCATTCTACTCTGTATTTAAATCTTACTCTTCCTACTTTTCATATTTTTATAGAACAGGAATTACTGCAGCAATTTGAGTATTACAATCTTATTTTTTTTGTGTCAGTCAATCGCTATAGTGGGATCCGATGAAATGCTCCTTGGGCTAAGTTAAGGTTAGGTTTTTAGCAACTCGAGATATGGAAACTGCCGATTACAGGTGGGAGCGGCTGTTTCCCCGAGACATTTAGCATTGATTATTCGCACAATTGCTCACTTGATCCATTGTTCATTCGAGCAATTATTTTACGAGCAATTGTTTTTCGAGCTATTTACCAGCTACCAACCCAATTGCATCAAATCACTAGGATAAATTTCACGCTTAGGGAGTGGCGAGGAGGTGGAGTCTCAGTTTTCTGTAGCCAATCTTATTTCTCTCAAAATATCGACAGACTATCACATGTCAATGAAAACATGGAATCATGGGTAGTGAAAGTTGGACAGGATAATCAAATATTTTCATTGTTGGTATTTACCGCCCACCAGCTGGCTTAATTAATTAAGGTTGTTCTTCATTGTTAAGAATTATTGCAGACGGAGTAAATAATTTTATACATTGTTTGTACTCTCATAGTTATCTACCTCGCATTACTAGACCAACTCGATCTGTGTCTGGCAATCAGCATGGCTCACCTTCCTTAATCTACCATATCTGGTCTACAAAATGTCAGCGTACCAAAGCGGTATTATAATTTATGAATTATCTGACCATTTGCCAACTTTTATTCAATTTAAGCAAGGTTTTGATCGTGAGGACTCGAAGGTTAAGATAAGATTTAGAGATCATTCTGTCCAATATGTGGAGTAATTTTTGTACTGTGAAGATAGCGTGGATTTATATTTTGATGAAGGCTCTGACATAACTTCGTTGGCTAGGGATTTTTGTGATAGATTGGATAACCTCTATAAACAAATATTTCCTATAAGAACTAAATATCTCACACGTAAGAGGCTTTGCAAACCTTGGCTTTCATCGGCTCTATTAAAGTTCATAAAAAGAAAATCTTATTTGTTTAGGCAATTTAAGTTACAACTAATCTCAAAAAACTACTACACAAGATATCGAAATATTACTACTAAACTTATAAGAGATGCTAAGTCATCCTATTTCAAAAGGTTGTTTGGAAGTCTTGGAAGTTGATTAGGAATTTGATTGGTGATGGGAGTAAACATAGGTCTTGTGAGTTGTTTGGTGAAGACGATGGGATTATTAAACAGGAGAGGAATTTAGCAGAGATTCAATGATTAATTTTCTAGAGTGGGTCGTGACATTGAACAAAGTATCCTGCCTCCCCTTGGTGATCCACTCGATGATGTCACCTCACAGATTAATTCGTTCATTGTCGATACTGTAACCGATGTGGAGATTAACTTGATCATCGGAAAACTTAAGAATTCTTGGAATTCACTCAATTCCAACATTCATCTGTAAAAAAATATCGCATATTGTTTCTCCTTTTTTGGACAAAACTAAACAATAAGTCATTTTCAGATGGAAAATTTTCATGTAATTTAAAAAAAGCTTGTGTAATACCTGTATATTTAAAAGTGGATATATTAACACTCCATCAAATTACCGGCCAATATCTATTTTGCCATTAATGAGTAAGATTTTTGAAAAGACTATGGTAGTCAGACTAAATAAATTTCTTGATAAGTACAATATAATTAGTGATAGGAAGTTTGGTTTTAGAACTGGGAGAAGTACAGTTGATGCCCTAATTGATTTTCTGCAAACTGTGTATGATAATCTGAATGAAAAGAAACATGTTTTGAGTATATTTGTAGATTTAAGGAAGGTCTTCGATTCTGTCAATCATGGAATTTTAACTCGTAAGCTATATAAACTTGGTATTAGGGGAACAGCATTATCGTGGTTCAAAAGCTATTTGAGTTCTAGAACCCAATGTGTCAGAATTGGTTCTCACATATCTAAAGTTAATAATGTTGATGTTGGTGTTCCTCAGGGCAGTATATGTGGACCGTTATTGTTCCAAGCATATGCGTTAATTTTCTGTTTAATTTATTCGCAGATGATATAACAGCTACTTTTAGTAGTGTTGATTACACCAGTCTCTTGACATTGGCTAATTCAGACATGAATAAAATGGGTCTAGGCTGATTTTCCGAAAACAAATTGGCCGAAAACAAATTCGCCGTAACGGATTCTCCGAATACGTGTTTGCCGAAGCACAAATATTTCGAAAGACGGATTTGTCGAAAATCAAATTTACTGAATTAAAAAAAAAAACAATCTGTTGGACTTTGTAGTTCTCATCATTATATCTTATGCATAAAAAAAATTCTTATATGAATTTGACGGTATCTGGCGGTTTTTCCGAATACGAATTTGCCGAAACCCAAATTTGTCGAAAACGCATTCGCCGAAGTGAAGATTCGCCGAAAGCCAAATTTGCCGAGAGACTTATTTAAAACAGAATGTTAAATTACACAAAAGTTACAGAAAAGAAACAAAACAACGAAATCATAACCATTAGTTACACTAAATAATCCTTTAATCTATGTACCACTAAATGATTCTTTGTCTTTTCTTATTTTAAAGACGTTCAAGCTTTATTCAATCACAATCAGTCAGTCAGCTATGGGAGCATGTTGTATTTCTTTCATTTGAGCGTTTGGTTGTTTTTAGATTGTGTGTCTCTAGCGTGTTTATTCATTTTTTGTGAATATTCCATGTTTACTGCATATATTTTATTCAGTTGTTAATAGTATACCATACAGGTGTTTTGTGGCTTACATTATTAATATTTATTCCAATTATTGCGTTTAAAATATAAAATTGTGAGTAATGAAAAACATAACAATTAGATATCTTTATATCTTCCCAATGTACCACTAGCTCAGTGGTTCTTGACCTGGGTTCGATCGAACCCCAGGGGTTCGGTGAGTCAGTTTCAGGGGTTCGGCGGTTTGGCTCATTAAGTTGTTTGTTTATATGCAAAATTTATATTTAGTACATTTTGATCATTGAGCATAGTGATTTAGTGTGCAAATGATGAATGGTACTGTTTGTGCACTAATAGAGTTTATGCTATAGTTATGTACATATGCTTTTATTTTGAAGAGGAAAAACACATTTCATTTTTGTAACTACAAGGGTTCGGTGAATGCATTTATGGAGCTTGTGGGGTTCGGTACCTCCAAAAAGGTTAAGAACCACTGCGAGTCTAGCTTCAACTTGCATCAATAAATTTGTTTATTGATTATTGATTCAAATTATTGATTTCTATCAACACTTTTTTAGTAATACCACATACATATAAATATTTAATATATACAGTTACATAGATATACAAATTTAGCAAAATGATACCGAATTATCGGAATACAAATTTATATAGCAATAGAAATGTTTTTTTATGCATAAGATATAATGATGAGAACTACTAAGTCAAAAAGAATGTTATTTCTAAATACATTAAATTTGATTTTCAACAAATTCGTCTTTAGGAAAATTTGACCTTCGGCAAATCCGTTTTCGGCCAATTTGGGATTCGAAAAAACGTATTCGGAAAAACCGTTTCGGCAAATTTGGTTTCGGCCAATTCGTTTTTCGGAAAATCAGCCTAGACCCGAATTTGACATTACTATATTCCGCTAATTCCGTATCATTTTGCTAAATTCATATATCAAACTGTATATATTAAATATTAATATGTATATGGCATTACTAATAAGGGGTCGATAGAAATCAATGTTTTTATCTGAGAAAAATTTATTCATGCAAGTGATACTATCGTTGAAGCCAAAGGTATATTGGGAAGATATATACATAACTATTAGTTATGTTATTCATTACTAAAAATTCCATTCTTTAAACGCAATAAATGGTATAAACATAAATAATGTCAGCTACAACACACCTTCTGTATGGCTTACTAATAACAACTGGATAAAAATAAGAATTCCGTGCGTGCTTTATTTGGCGTAATTACACAAAGAATTTTAGTTTAGTAATCACACAAAGTTGTTAACATGTAGTTTATTTAACTCGCCGTGTTTGGGTCAATTTCAATTTAGTAGGAATTTCAACCATATCGTTGACTATATCGATAACGTCAAAAAAATTAAATACAAGGAACTGGAAGAAGCAAACAGAAAGGAAAGTGGCTCCATGAAAAAATGCATCTATACCACTTTCTTTGACAATGCTTATGAATGCAGAAAAGCTACTCCCTGAATGCAGTCACTTACCAAGCAATGTGATTAAAGAGGAGACAAACATCGGTTACTCCACTTATAAATGACCATGACCCTGACCTTTGATCGGGTCGCTTTCAAAATTCTAGCAGCACTGGATATTGACCAACCGATAAATAAATAAATAAAGTCCTATGAAAATATGACCTTCCCGCATTCTGCGAAGGTAATTAGGCAGTATCTCTATTCATTAATGATTTCACTATAGTATTTAAATTAGAATTTTCCCTGACTAAGTACCTGCTTTTAAATAATAGAAATATTTTCCCTATATCATAAAAGTTATCCTAGTGATTTGATGCAATTAGGTTGTATTATTGCATATAGGTATTATAACTTTGTAAATAAGGAAGCAATCTAAATGTAAATACCTGGTTGTATAATCCTATCTCATGAAGATCGTAAAAGATCGGATAATATAAACTTTAGAAATTATATTTCTATTTTTTTATGCATAACTGACATATACACCTAATCGGCTAATAATTTGGTATCAGTGCATCTCTAAACATGAAGAGAAACTTTAAAAGTTACATACAGTATCATCCCTGCATTAAAACAAAGCAAAAACATGGATTATTCACAAAAAAATTGAATAAACACTTTAGTAACAGAAATGCAACTGACTGACTGATACTGACAGAGTAAAAGTCTTTAAAGTAAGAAAATACAAAGAACCATTTTGTGGTACAAAGATTAACAGTTACATTTAGATAAAAATATTAAAAGAGAAAGAATAATTAAAGGATCATTTAGTCATTTTAGTGTATGATTTCGTTGTTTCTTTTCTTTTCTGTAACTTTAGTGTAATTTTAGAGTTTGTTTTAAGGGGATCGTCCCCTCAAGATTTTCATTTTTTTATTGTTGATTGTACAATTTTGAAATTGGATACACATATAAAACATCGAAAGAAGAATATTTTTTGTTAATGGTGAAAATCACCTTTTCTTCATAGAAAATGAGTTATGGAAGAAAACGTGTTTTTAAGGTGGGATAAAGAAATGTATCTCATCCGTCCATTTTCAACCCACAGCGATAATATGGGAACCATTGGTGAGCAAAGACTTGGGCAACGAAATAGAGTCTAATTCGTTTCAAAATTCCTACTCTGGATATAAAAAATTGTTTTTACTCTTTTGGCTCTCTTGAAAAGTAGTCCTTTTGATATTTTTTGGGACTCAAGATCTATCTTCTTCGTCAATTTTAAACGAAGATTGAAAATATAGGTATCGTATTTTTTCGGAATTCATCTTTATTCGAATGACATGACGTCACAACTAAAAGAATCTCGAAAAAACATTTTTTTTATTAATCTCAGAGAAGGATTTTTCTTTGTATGCGAACTTGCTTTTGTTTCCCAAGTCTTTCCGCTTTCAATGATACCAATATTATTAATTTATGTTAAAAATTGAAGGAGAATATACATTTATCGCACCCTCCTCAAAAATCACGTTTTCTTTCATATTTCGTTTTCTATGAAAAAATGTGATTTTTTCCATCAACAAAAAAGATTCCAAATATTATCAAATTTCAATGTTCTACGATTCATAATAAAGAAAAAGTTTTGTAAGTGTGACGATCCCCTTTAAATAAGTCTTTCGGTAAATTTGTCTTTCCGCAAATCCGTTTTCGCCAAATTTGGGTTTCGGCAAATTCGTATTCGGAGAATCCGGTTCGGTGAATTAGGGTTCGACGAATTAGTTTTCGGAGAATTTGGTTTCGGTGAATTCGTTTTCGGAAAATACGCCGGATACGCCGAAAAAAAAAATACGCCGAAAAATTATTACAACTGGGGTAGGGAAATATATACACCAGAAAACGGCGCAGTAAAAACTAAAAATGAATGACTGAAGTTGAACAGCTCAGCACAAACACTCATTTTAACCAGGCAAAAATGGTATTGCATTGAAAATGTTCCATTTTTTAAGTCTTTTTCATTCCTGAAATGGTTCAATTATTACGGTAGCCACCAATTTAAAATTTGCACTTGACAAATAAATTAGTAGATCAACGCAGTATTACTAAATCAGTTTGAAAAGGAAATATACAGTATAAGGTAACTTATAATAAAGCTAGAGCTAGAAATAAGTTTTAAATACGTATGAAATTTTGAGAAAAAATAATGAAAGATTGCAGGAAATAGATTTTATGTTACGTAAATTTTGAAAGGCGTACTCACAGTTTGGCTAATGACATTCGATACGAGGAATTCTTTATCATTTTCAGTCTATTTCATTATGTATTATTGGTACTTTGTGGTATAAATATTAATTGTGCCTAATAGAAGGACACTATAAGAAGAGGCCAATATTAAGTGCAATAAAAATCTATAGTAGCTAGGATATATTAAGTAAGTATATTAATTGTCAAATTAATGTAATACAATTAAATTTATTATTGTGTTCTAGAAAAGCATAAATTTGAACGAGTAGTAAGTAGATAGCTAGTTTTTAAAATAGCTGGCAAAAAAAGTTCACGATATGTATAATTATAGAGCTGGGATCTTTTTTGGAATTAGGGCAGATTGTATTTGCCGATTAATTTGCAAAGAATAAACAGATACAGGTATCATATATACAAGGCTACGACATATTGATTGAGAATGCTAAATAAATTATCCGTCTGTTTAAAGTTTAAACCATCAACATGCAAACAATATTTGAACTAGCAAGAAAAGTGCATACAAAAAGAAGAAGCAGTGAAATATTTACAAGAAAGAGGTATTCTACATAAAGAACGATTCTGCAAAAATGGACATTCTGTGAGATTGTGCCTATCTTCTTTTCCACCTTATTGGCGTTGTAACAAAGAGGGCGACAGACTGAAAAAGGGCTTAAGAAGCGGTACTAGGTTGGAAAATTCAAACTTGCCATTAGAAACTATTGTTTATTTTGTGTATTGTTGGTGTCAAAACTTAATTACGACTGAGACATTGCAGACTTTTATCCAATAAATAATTAATTTTTATGTTTTTTTTATTGTGTTCGTACTAATCCTTAACTTAACCTTGTATATATGATACCTGTATCTGTTTAATCTTATTTATTCAATGTGCCCTAATTCCAAAAAAGATCCTAGAGCTGAAATAACCTGAATCAATCGTAGCTGCTCAGACTAAAATGCGAAATTTGGCAATCTCTTATCATCGCCAATGTGTGAACTTGTAGCATATCTTAATTATTTGCGAATTCACGAAGTGTTTTATTAAAATTACACATTAATAGTCCAAAATACTAATATTTTATTTGGCGGGTAAGAGTCCAAACTGGGAAAAGTCCAGATGGGGAAAAGTCCACGATGGGAAAAGTCCTGGCGGGGAAAAGTCCAGGTGAGGAAAATTCGGCAGGGAAAAGTCCTGGCGGGGAAAAGTCCAGGTGAGGAAAATTCGGCAGGGAAAAGTTCAGGCGGGGAAAAGTACGGGCGGGGAAAAGTACTGGCGGGGAAAAGTCCGTGCAAGGAAAAGTCCAGGCGGGGAAAAGTCCGGCAGGGAGAAGTTCAGGCGGGGAAAAGTCCGGTGTGGAAAAGTTTGGTGGGAAAAGTCCTAGTGCTAATAATAATGAAATAGACAGAAAATTGTAAAGAATTCCTCGTATCGAATGTCATTAGCCAAACTGTAAGTACGACTATATAAAATTTACTTTACATAAAATCTATTTCTTGAATTCCTTCATTATTTTTTCTCAAAATTTCATTATTCGTATTTAAAACTTATATCTAGCTCTAGCTTTATTATAAATTACCTACCTCCTTTTCGAACTTATTTAGTAATACGTATGCATTTATCGACTAATTTATTTGTCAAGTGCAAATTTAAAAAAGATTGCTACCGTAATAATTGAACCATTTCCGAAAGTAAAAAAACTTAAAAAAGGAAACTTTTTCAATGCAATACTATTTTTGTCTACATAAATCAGGTCTACCTGTTCACTGTGTTAGAAATTCATATATTATGCAAAACGTCACAAAATTTATTAATCAAAATACAGTCGGTGATCATTTATATTATCTGATCAATACTGCGAATAATAATTTTGTTATGGACTATAATTTATCATGTGTAGTTATGTTTACATTTAATTTTGCAATTTATCTTACTTAGTGTTACTATAGAGTATAGACCATTACAGTATTATACGAGCAGTGTTTATGTTTATATAATAAAGTAAATAAGTGAATGTCACTCTAATTTGATGATTGATAATAATATAAATGAATACAAATAATAATTTTACACACGATCAAAGTTTCACAAATTAGACGAAAATTTAGGCTTTATTTAGTCCTTCATTTTTTGTGACTAGTTCAACTATATTACTGCAAAACGCGAGGAATATTTGATATGTTCTCTACGAACATAATTCTGAATTAATTCCTATAGGAATTCACATTAATTTAATAATATACGTTTATTTCATTTAACATGCCATGTTTATCGCAGTATCCCCTCTGTTTAACGTCTATTTTCTTTGGATATTACCTGAATTTTCTTTGATCGAGAGACTGACCCTATAGTCAATAGTGTGAATATATTGGAAAGTGGCATTGTAGTTTTTTGACTATCAAGCTATAATCAAATGAAAATTAATAACTACTTAAGTAATAATATTGTAGTTTTTTTAATAAATTATAAACCATGTTACAGAATATGCCAAAGCCAAATAATTGGTTTAAATTTCAATGTCAAAACTCAGATATGTCAAATTGGCTTAAAATTTTGAATTAATTCTTATATCCCCATTTTAATTTTGGCTTGAAATCTTCAAAAAAAGGAGCCAAATTGGCTTCGCTCAGAATTTTTGTGAAATTTTGGCTTGCAATTTTCAAGTCTCTGAAACATGGATTATAAATTACATTACTAAATGTTTAGGAATTATGATCGTGTTTATGTTCTTTACGTTAATAACAACAAATCATTTCATGAATGAAATTTCAGAAAATATATGTAGTGTATTGTCACAAGGTATCGATAAAAAAGATTTGGCCAGTATGGGGATCGAACCCACGACATCCGCGTTATTAGCACGGCGCTCTAACCAACTGAGCTAACCGGCCTTGCCTACACTGGTGATAGTCAATCTACTGATCAAATACAATTGAAATAGTAACTAAGAATTGGGCTGTAGTATAACTTTGTGTTTTTGTCTATGGATATTGGAGGTTATCGTTGAAAATTGTATTGAATATATTCACAACGATTACAGAAAATGATTCACAGACAATTAGAATATCAAATTATAGAATTATATGTACTTATATTCACGTGTTGATTTAGATTTAGAATAATTTGAAACTTACTATGACGTTCTCTGTTTAATCAAAACATGCGAACTAATCTGTTAACAGAAAACTAACTGACATAATTAAGGTCGAAATAAGAGGTTTGATATATTATAGGTTATTTCTTTTGTTTTATTAAATAATGAAAATGTGGTGTCATAAATACTTGAAATAAATAAATATATAATAAATAGGAAATTAAATAGAAATACATGGATTGACTTATTTAATAGCATGTTATTAAACATAAAAATGTAACTTCAGTTAGATGATTTTTCTTATTTTGATTTTTGTTCAAATGGAGTAAGAGTAAAAATGGTCATAAATCTTTAAAGAAAATTATCATTAGAAGCTACGAGAGGAATATACAACGTGACTGCTCAATTATAACTAAGTAGTAAGCAACTACAACAGAAGGGGAAGAATATAAGCTTCGACGATCTTAGTCGAAGCTTAAGTACATCTGTACCTAATTATAATTCAAAACATTGAAGTTTCAAACACATGGAAGAAACGTACTATAAAACGTTTAGTTCGTCTAAAAATATTGGTTTGTGAAAAAGAGTTGCATTGGCCGGGAATTGAACCCGGGCCTCCCGCGTGGCAGGCGAGAATTCTACCACTGAACCACCAATGCTTATATATTACAGGTATGAAAGACTTTTGTATAGTTATTAAATTACTTGATACTAATCAATGATTTGATTCAAACTGATAGTGTTGTTTCAACCTTCGCATTTTAGATTGAAGGTATAAAAACACATTGAGGTTATTAAGATTTCTTCTTCTATTTTCATCGCAATCGATCGAAATTGTTATGGGTTATATCTATCAATTTCGTGTCTGATATTCACTTATCATACATTAATCAAAGATGCTATTTAAAAAACGAAAAAGAAATTTCATGAAATCTCTAATTGCTTCAAATTATTCCGTGAACAATACTAGATGTATATTATACGTATAAACCGCCCAATAGAAACTATTTAAGGAACAGACAATAAATACCTAAGACTATTCTTATTTTTCCTCCTATTATCGCTAACATATAAAATCTAAAAGTAGAATGGGATTTTTCCCATTTGACGATACCCATCAAATTTAATTTAATTTTACTGATGTATTTTAGTCCATAGAATCCGAAAATCATAACCTTGCTTTGTAGAAACTAATACTTTGAGATAACATAAGTTTCATGTGAAGAATTACAGAAAGTTGATGCGAAGAGTTACAGAAAACTAGATACAGTGTAAAATATGCTAATTCTTTAAGTGATAGACGTAGTTTATTTACATAATAATTCATTGATTGAATTATAACGTTCTATACATTGCCAATATAACCCATCAACTTTACCGAGTTACCAAATTATATCATAGTATAAAAAGCCTAAAATATGTCTTAGTAGCATTTTAGGAGTTTATGGCATTTTAGGACTTTTACTGCATTTTAGGACTTTTACTGCATTTTAGGACTCTATGGCATTTTGTCCGGGCTCTATTCATGATAAAACAATAACAATTTCTGTAATAATCATTTGATGCACACAAATTAAGAAAAAAAAAGAAACTCCTCCCCGGCGGGGAATCGAACCCCGGTCTCCCGCGTGACAGGCGGGGATACTCACCACTATACTACCGAGGAGATGACAGCTGAATCTTACGATCAGAGTACAATCGATGCTGAAGGGCAGTGCACACGCAAAGTTATTATTATTAATTTTAGTTGGTATCAATAATACCTGCAGGTTTCATGTACAGGCATCCCCCGCTTTAGTTACCAAATCACAACTCAGTTTTAATTACCAAACGGTAACTAAAGCGAGGTAAAATAACAAGAAGTATATAATTGTCACTCCTTGATTATATTTCTCATTTTTTATGAGTTATAATGAAAGAAAATTTGTTTTAGAATTAGAGTCACAGTTTATAGTCCCAACTGTGGTTGAAGTACTATATAAGCCTATTAATAAACAGTGTTTGTGACTGCGATAAAAGTTTAAAGAAGTGAATTTATAATAGGTTTTGAAATAAACCATAGCTTAACTCTCACTCAGTATAGGCGAGTAATAAATAGATACTTAGACTTCTATAATTATTGTGTTACATTGAAGAAACAGCAATTTTATGCTCCATGAGATATTTTTGGAAGAAGGGTACTAAGTTTTAAGTTATTGGTACGTTCTACATTTTCGGACACATCGGAAAAGTAAATATGATAATTATTGTTCAACCTCTATTCAAATTGGTATCATAAATACCAATTGAAATAAAAGTTGAATAATAATTAGTATAAAGAGATTTTTACGAGTTTGAAAATACGGAACCGTGCAATAACACGGAACTTACCCTAAAATGGGCCATGTTGAATTTCTGAACCAATAGCTTCTAATAACCTCATCTGGATTATAATAGAGATTTTTTTGATAGTTACCGTACGATTGTCTCAGTTTTCTATGTCTACGAACAGTAGACATAGTGAGTCGTACTTAAAGCGAGGCCTGTCTGTATACCAATTAAGAATAATAATAATCATATCGCTTTTTCTTATATGATTCAAAAGTCTCGTAGAAAAAGTAGTAGGAGCTTGGCAAAAAGTTTGGTGAAAAGACTTAAAAAACCCTACGTGTGTACGGCCCTTTAGAGTAAAATATACTTCTCATTACAATCTACATATAAACTCTATTGTATTTTTTTATAAGTTTATGCCACGTCGTATAATAATAAAATTTCAGCAATTAAGTAAATCTTATGTTTCTGTAAAAAAAATTCTTTAACATTGAATCACTATCAAAATTCTTCTCAATAACTGCATCTCTTTTATATAAGCTGATCTATCAGGAATCAAAGAGCGAATGTGAATTGAAATGTGAAGTAAAGTTTCAGGTGTTGGATAACACACGGATTTGCCATTGCTGTGGTGCTCACTCTGGCTTCCTTTCAGAACGCATAAATCTTTCGCCTTTTACTAAAGATTTCCGTGGAAGGGGGCAACTCAATGAGTCTAACCTAATTTCTTTGGTGGCTTGCCTCGCAAGCCTTATAAATCTAAAATCAAAACGATTCACACCAATTAATGATGAGGCCACTGGAAATTTTTGAACTGCGTGAACTAATAGAGGGGCACGCAAAGTCAAAATTTCACCATTAGGCATCACAGCAAACGAGTGCATACACATTAACAACACACACCAGATTTTCATCAATATGCTGGAGATTCGCTTTGATAACCCCAATTATTTTTCATCAATCTCTCTATTTTGCTTGCACACCCCATCCATCAATGTATATGATTGAAATAGTGAGCCTGGATACATTTTTGGTATATAGAGGATGCAAAGCTAATTGATACTACAAACAACAAAGTGAGTGCATCTCAACAATAAGATTATTTGATTCAAAATAACAAGGTCCAACAAGAGACCACAAAATTTAGTGTGTGCTTTAGACACGGTTTAGATACGATACCAGTAAAACGTGGTAAAGGGAACAGTGAAAATTCAAGTGAGACAAGCACTTTTGAACAATCATAATAACTGCACTGAGAGGGATTAATAAAGAACCAAATCACGATGATGCTGTAGCACTGCATGATTTTCTGTTATTATTTTTACTTTTCTCTTGTGTAGAAATACAAGAGAGCATGATAAATCGCAAAAACAATTGGTTCTGTTGTCATATTGAGCTAGTAGATATTTAGAATAAGAACATTATCGAGAGGATAACAGTGTCAACTGCAACATGAAGTGTACGAACTGTTCTCCTCACTCTCACGCACTGTTTATTATCCATATAAAGAAGAGAGGAGAGTACTAGGATCAATCAACTTGAGATATATTTATCGAATCGAATAATGAGCATCGCACAAATATTCCATGGATCATGTAAATTGTAATCATCTTTATGGGTTTGAAGCCGAAATAAAATGTCATTTTTAACCGATAAAGTAACCATGCATTGTCATGTCAAGGAAGAAGCATCACAATTTTGATGAATGACTTGAACATGAAATAAACTTATGAGTGAATATTGTATTGTGTTTTCGTTGAGAAATTGTGGTGCTACGTATGTTCATAGAGGACTAGGTCAGTGTGTGATTAGTTGGTATTGTAACACACAACTCATTGAATAGATGTAGGACGTGTGTGCTGCTCTAGTCATGTCCTTATGTTAATAGAGTATGTGTGGGAGATAGCGCGAACGCAGTCTCCCGCTACCAAAAATTACGCACCCGAGTTACCCACATTTGGGGTAATCGCAGGGGTCAGCAACACCGGAGTGCAATGGTGAGCCTCACCCTGGGGGAACCACCTTCATGATCATGGTATCCCCTGTGCCAGGTAAGTATGATTTTGTGGGTGGACGGAGGAACGCCAATGACATTCCCTGACAGCCGTAAACAACTCTTCCGATAGAAACAAGAAAACAGAAGAACACACTAGTGGATCGCGATGAAAGCATAACCTTCCGGTTATCATTGAATATCTTACACAAAAAGTGACTATCAAATAGTCAAAATCATAAAATTACAATTCGAAAATGAAATTTTTTCTCACACTTGGATGGGTAACTGCGCTATTTCTGAGCAACGGTATGAAGTCTACAAAAAGCTGAAGACTATAGAGTAGCACACCATGTGCAAAAGGCTTCAACACGAAAGCAAATTTGTTGCGCTTTACTTTGAAGTAAGCTGTATTGATGGAGCTTCAATTGTGTGCATTATAAATTAAATCATATTTACTATAACTGAGATGTGACAACAGAAGGACACAACGTCTTGTGCATATAGTGGGGAAGATTGCTATATTGGAAAAATGTTCATAAAATAAACGAGCCAACGAAAACGAGACACTTCGAGAATGACCGATGTTTGCAACAATTAGCAATTTTTGGAGAGTTCAGTTTGAGATGATTTTATTTTCGTGGACCGGTCGCGGAGGTAGTGCAATACCGGGTCGATCCGCGGCAAAGCTGAAGCAAGCTTCTAACACTTCGCCATGATCCAAAAATCAGATTAATATCGTTGGAGCCGCGTGGGCTCCGTATCAGATATTAAGCTGATAAGAACAGATACTACACTTTGATCTTAGCCAAAAGGCCGAGAAGCGATACCGAACGAGTGATGCGACAGTCACCTCATTCAGAGTACTGAACGTATTTTACCAATCGGTTCAGTAACGCCGTGATAACGAGTAGATGCATTTATGAAGAGGCCTATAGACAAACAATTTAGAAACCACATTCAGAGTCACGTCCTAAAACTAAACGAGGATGTCGAAAAACCCTTAATCAATGGAACCCAGACTGTTCAGAAAAGTAACGTTAGCCATGCGATATATATAAGGTCGAAAGAAAACTATTTTTATATGATCATACACTGAGAATGGTGAGTAAATTCTGTGCAAATACTAGATATTCTATTAATATCGCACCGAATAATACAAAGCTGATCTATCAGGAATCAAAGAGCGAATGTGAATTGAAATGTGAAGTAAAGTTTCAGGTGTTGGATAACACACGGATTTGCCATTGCTGTGGTGCTCACTCTGGCTTCCTTTCAGAACGCATAAATCTTTCGCCTTTTACTAAAGATTTCCGTGGAAGGGGGCAACTCAATGAGTCTAACCTAATTTCTTTGGTGGCTTGCCTCGCAAGCCTTATAAATCTAAAATCAAAACGATTCACACCAATTAATGATGAGGCCACTGGAAATTTTTGAACTGCGTGAACTAATAGAGGGGCACGCAAAGTCAAAATTTCACCATTAGGCATCACAGCAAACGAGTGCATACACATTAACAACACACACCAGATTTTCATCAATATGCTGGAGATTCGCTTTGATAACCCCAATTATTTCTCATTGCTTGCACACCCCATCCATCAATGTATATGATTGAAATAGTGAGCCTGGATACATTTTTGGTATATAGAGGATGCAAAGCTAATTGATACTACAAACAACAAAGTGAGTGCATCTCAACAATAAGATTATTTGATTCAAAATAACAAGGTCCAACAAGAGA
The DNA here is from genome assembly GCA_947561585.1 of Caprella mutica. Taxonomy (NCBI): domain Eukaryota; kingdom Metazoa; phylum Arthropoda; class Malacostraca; order Amphipoda; family Caprellidae; genus Caprella; species Caprella mutica. Next base: position 149,376 of record CANNZV010002340.1, on the reverse strand, counting down.
CCACAAAATTTAGTGTGTGCTTTAGACACGGTTTAGATACGATACCAGTAAAACGTGGTAAAGGGAACAGTGAAAATTCAAGTGAGACAAGCACTTTTGAACAATCATAATAACTGCACTGAGAGGGATTAATAAAGAACCAAATCACGATGATGCTGTAGCACTGCATGATTTTCTGTTATTATTTTTATTTTTCTCTTGTGTAGAAATACAAGAGAGCATGATAAATCGCAAAAACAATTGGTTCTGTTGTCATATTGAGCTAGTAGAAATTTAGAATAAGAACATTATCGAGAGGATAACAGTGTCAACTGCAACATGAAGTGTACGAACTGTTCTCCTCACTCTCAGGCACTGTTTATTATCCATATAAAGAAGAGAGGAGAGTACTAGGATCAATCAACTTGAGATATATTTATCGAATCGAATAATGAGCATCGCACAAATATTCCATGGATCATGTAAATTGTAATCATCTTTATGGGTTTGGAGCCGAAATAAAATGTCATTTTTAACCGATAAAGTAACCATGCATTGTCATGTCAAGGAAGAAGCATCACAATTTTGATGAATGACTTGAACATGAAATAAACTTATGAGTGAATATTGTATTGTGTTTTCGTTGAGAAATTGTGGTGCTACGTATGTTCATAGAGGACTAGGTCAGTGTGTGATTAGTTGGTATTGTAACACACAACTCATTGAATAGATGTAGGACGTGTGTGCTGCTCTAGTCATGTCCTTATGTTAATAGAGTATGTGTGGGAGATAGCGCGAACGCAGTCTCCCGCTACCAAAAATTACGCACCCGAGTTACCCACATTTGGGGTAATCGCAGGGGTCAGCAACACCGGAGTGCAATGGTGAGCCTCACCCTGGGGGAACCACCTTCATGATCATGGTATCCCCTGTGCCAGGTAAGTATGATTTTGTGGGTGGACGGAGGAACGCCAATGACATTCCCTGACAGCCGTAAACAACTCTTCCGATAGAAACAAGAAAACAGAAGAACACACTAGTGGATCGCGATGAAAGCATAACCTTCCGGTTATCATTGAATATCTTACACAAAAAGTGACTATCAAATAGTCAAAATCATAAAATTACAATTCGAAAATGAAATTTTTTCTCACACTTGGATGGGTAACTGCGCTATTTCTGAGCAACGGTATGAAGTCTACAAAAAGCTGAAGACTATAGAGTAGCACACCATGTGCAAAAGGCTTCAACACGAAAGCAAATTTGTTGCGCTTTACTTTGAAGTAAGCTGTATTGATGGAGCTTCAATTGTGTGCATTATAAATTAAATCATATTTACTATAACTGAGATGTGACAACAGAAGGACACAACGTCTTGTGCATATAGTGGGGAAGATTGCTATATTGGAAAAATGTTCATAAAATAAACGAGCCAACGAAAACGAGACACTTCGAGAATGACCGATGTTTGCAACAATTAGCAATTTTTGGAGAGTTCAGTTTGAGATGATTTTATTTTCGTGGACCGGTCGCGGAGGTAGTGCAATACCGGGTCGATCCGCGGCAAAGCTGAAGCAAGCTTCTAACACTTCGCCATGATCCAAAAATCAGATTAATATCGTTGGAGCCGCGTGGGCTCCGTATCAGATATTAAGCTGATAAGAACAGATACTACACTTTGATCTTAGCCAAAAGGCCGAGAAGCGATACCGAACGAGTGATGCGACAGTCACCTCATTCAGAGTACTGAACGTATTTTACCAATCGGTTCAGTAACGCCGTGATAACGAGTAGATGCATTTATGAAGAGGCCTATAGACAAACAATTTAGAAACCACATTCAGAGTCACGTCCTAAAACTAAACGAGGATGTCGAAAAACCCTTAATCAATGGAACCCAGACTGTTCAGAAAAGTAACGTTAGCCATGCGATATATATAAGGTCGAAAGAAAACTATTTTTATATGATCATACACTGAGTATGGTGAGTAAATTCTGTGCAAATACTAGATATTCTATTAATATCGCACCGAATAATACAAAGCTGATCTATCAGGAATCAAAGAGCGAATGTGAATTGAAATGTGAAGTAAAGTTTCAGGTGTTGGATAACACACGGATTTGCCATTGCTGTGGTGCTCACTCTGGCTTCCTTTCAGAACGCATAAATCTTTCGCCTTTTACTAAAGATTTCCGTGGAAGGGGGCAACTCAATGAGTCTAACCTAATTTCTTTGGTGGCTTGCCTCGCAAGCCTTATAAATCTAAAATCAAAACGATTCACACCAATTAATGATGAGGCCACTGGAAATTTTTGAACTGCGTGAACTAATAGAGGGGCACGCAAAGTCAAAATTTCACCATTAGGCATCACAGCAAACGAGTGCATACACATTAACAACACACACCAGATTTTCATCAATATGCTGGAGATTCGCTTTGATAACCCCAATTATTTTTCATCAATCTCTCTATTTTGCTTGCACACCCCATCCATCAATGTATATGATTGAAATAGTGAGCCTGGATACATTTTTGGTATATAGAGGATGCAAAGCTAATTGATACTACAAACAACAAAGTGAGTGCATCTCAACAATAAGATTATTTGATTCAAAATAACAAGGTCCAACAAGAGACCACAAAATTTAGTGTGTGCTTTAGACAGGTTTAGATACGATACCAGTAAAACGTGGTAAAGGGAACAGTGAAAATTCAAGTGAGACAAGCACTTTTGAACAATCATAATAACTGCACTGAGAGGGATTAATAAAGAACCAAATCACGATGATGCTGTAGCACTGCATGATTTTCTGTTATTATTTTTATTTTTCTCTTGTGTAGAAATACAAGAGAGCATGATAAATCGCAAAAACAATTGGTTCTGTTGTCATATTGAGCTAGTAGAAATTTAGAATAAGAACATTATCGAGAGGATAACAGTGTCAACTGCAACATGAAGTGTACGAACTGTTCTCCTCACTCTCACGCACTGTTTACTATCCATATAAAGAAGAGAGGAGAGTACTAGGATCAATCAACTTGAGATATATTTATCGAATCGAATAATGAGCATCGCACAAATATTCCATGGATCATGTAAATTGTAATCATCTTTATGGGTTTGAAGCCGAAATAAAATGTCATTTTTAACCGATAAAGTAACCATGCATTGTCATGTCAAGGAAGAAGCATCACAATTTTGATGAATGACTTGAACATGAAATAAACTTATGAGTGAATATTGTATTGTGTTTTCGTTGAGAAATTGTGGTGCTACGTATGTTCATAGAGGACTAGGTCAGTGTGTGATTAGTTGGTATTGTAACACACAACTCATTGAATAGATGTAGGACGTGTGTGCTGCTCTAGTCATGTCCTTATGTTAATAGAGTATGTGTGGGAGATAGCGCGAACGCAGTCTCCCGCTACCAAAAATTACGCACCCGAGTTACCCACATTTGGGGTAATCGCAGGGGTCAGCAACACCGGAGTGCAATGGTGAGCCTCACCCTGGGGGAACCACCTTCATGATCATGGTATCCCCTGTGCCAGGTAAGTATGATTTTGTGGGTGGACGGAGGAACGCCAATGACATTCCCTGACAGCCGTAAACAACTCTTCCGATAGAAACAAGAAAACAGAAGAACACACTAGTGGATCGCGATGAAAGCATAACCTTCCGGTTATCATTGAACATCTTACACAAAAAGTGACTATCAAATAGTCAAAATCATAAAATTACAATTCGAAAATGAAATTTTTTCTCACACTTGGATGGGTAACTGCGCTATTTCTGAGCAACGGTATGAAGTCTACAAAAAGCTGAAGACTATAGAGTAGCACACCATGTGCAAAAGGCTTCAACACGAAAGCAAATTTGTTGCGCTTTACTTTGAAGTAAGCTGTATTGATGGAGCTTCAATTGTGTGCATTATAAATTAAATCATATTTACTATAACTGAGATGTGACAACAGAAGGACACAACGTCTTGTGCATATAGTGGGGAAGATTGCTATATTGGAAAAATGTTCATAAAATAAACGAGCCAACGAAAACGAGACACTTCGAGAATGACCGATGTTTGCAACAATTAGCAATTTTTGGAGAGTTCAGTTTGGGATGATTTTATTTTCGTGGACCGGTCCCGGAGGTAGTGCAATACCGGGTCGATCCGCGGCAAAGCTGAAGCAAGCTTCTAACACTTCGCCATGATCCAAAAATCAGATTAATATCGTTGGAGCCGCGTGGGCTCCGTATCAGATATTAAGCTGATAAGAACAGATACTACACTTTGATCTTAGCCAAAAGGCCGAGAAGCGATACCGAACGAGTGATGCGACAGTCACCTCATTCAGAGTACTGAACGTATTTTACCAATCGGTTCAGTAACGCCGTGATAACGAGTAGATGCATTTATGAAGAGGCCTATAGACAAACCATTTAGAAACCACATTCAGAGTCACGTCCTAAAACTAAACGAGGATGTCGAAAAACCCTTAATCAATGGAACCCAGACTGTTCAGAAAAGTAACGTTAGCCATGCGATATATATAAGGTCGAAAGAAAACTATTTTTATATGATCATACACTGATCAGTATGGTGAGTAAATTCTGTGCAAATACTAGATATTCTATTAATATCGCACCGAATAATACAAAGCTGATCTATCAGGAATCAAAGAGCGAATGTGAATTGAAATGTGAAGTAAAGTTTCAGGTGTTGGATAACACACGGATTTGCCATTGCTGTGGTGCTCACTCTGGCTTCCTTTCAGAACGCATAAATCTTTCGCCTTTTACTAAAGATTTCCGTGGAAGGGGGCAACTCAATGAGTCTAACCTAATTTCTTTGGTGGCTTGCCTCGCAAGCCTTATAAATCTAAAATCAAAACGATTCACACCAATTAATGATGAGGCCACTGGAAATTTTTGAACTGCGTGAACTAATAGAGGGGCACGCAAAGTCAAAATTTCACCATTAGGCATCACAGCAAACGAGTGCATACACATTAACAACACACACCAGATTTTCATCAATATGCTGGAGATTCGCTTTGATAACCCCAATTATTTTTCATCAATCTCTCTATTTTGCTTGCACACCCCATCCATCAATGTATATGATTGAAATAGTGAGCCTGGATACATTTTTGGTATATAGAGGATGCAAAGCTAATTGATACTACAAACAACAAAGTGAGTGCATCTCAACAATAAGATTATTTGATTCAAAATAACAAGGTCCAACAAGAGACCACAAAATTTAGTGTGTGCTTTAGACACGGTTTAGATACGATACCAGTAAAACGTGGTAAAGGGAACAGTGAAAATTCAAGTGAGACAAGCACTTTTGAACAATCATAATAACTGCACTGAGAGGGATTAATAAAGAACCAAATCACGATGATGCTGTAGCACTGCATGATTTTCTGTTATTATTTTTCTCTTGTGTAGAAATACAAGAGAGCATGATAAATCGCAAAAACAGTTGGTTCTGTTGTCATATTGAGCTAGTAGAAATTTAGAATAAGAACATTATCGAGAGGATAACAGTGTCAACTGCAACATGAAGTGTACGAACTGTTCTCCTCACTCTCACGCACTGTTTACTATCCATATAAAGAAGAGAGGAGAGTACTAGGATCAATCAACTTGAGATATATTTATCGAATCGAATAATGAGCATCGCACAAATATTCCATGGATTATGTAAATTGTAATCATCTTTATGGGTTTGAAGCCGAAATAAAATGTCATTTTTAACCGATAAAGTAACCATGCATTGTCATGTCAAGGAAGAAGCATCACAATTTTGATGAATGACTTGAACATGAAATAAACTTATGAGTGAATATTGTATTGTGTTTTCGTTGAGAAATTGTGGTGCTACGTATGTTCATAGAGGACTAGGTCAGTGTGTGATTAGTTGGTATTGTAACACACAACTCATTGAATAGATGTAGGACGTGTGTGCTGCTCTAGTCATGTCCTTATGTTAATAGAGTATGTGTGGGAGATAGCGCGAACGCAGTCTCCCGCTACCAAAAATTACGCACCCGAGTTACCCACATTTGGGGTAATCGCAGGGGTCAGCAACACCGGAGTGCAATGGTGAGCCTCACCCTGGGGGAACCACCTTCATGATCATGGTATCCCCTGTGCCAGGTAAGTATGATTTTGTGGGTGGACGGAGGAACGCCAATGACATTCCCTGACAGCCGTAAACAACTCTTCCGATAGAAACAAGAAAACAGAAGAACACACTAGTGGATCGCGATGAAAGCATAACCTTCCGGTTATCATTGAATATCTTACACAAAAAGTGACTATCAAATAGTCAAAATCATAAAATTACAATTCGAAAATGAAATTTTTTCTCACACTTGGATGGGTAACTGCGCTATTTCTGAGCAACGGTATGAAGTCTACAAAAAGCTGAAGACTATAGAGTAGCACACCATGTGCAAAAGGCTTCAACACGAAAGCAAATTTGTTGCGCTTTACTTTGAAGTAAGCTGTATTGATGGAGCTTCAATTGTGTGCATTATAAATTAAATCATATTTACTATAACTGAGATGTGACAACAGAAGGACACAACGTCTTGTGCATATAGTGGGGAAGATTGCTATATTGGAAAAATGTTCATAAAATAAACGAGCCAACGAAAACGAGACACTTCGAGAATGACCGATGTTTGCAACAATTAGCAATTTTTGGAGAGTTCAGTTTGGGATGATTTTATTTTCGTGGACCGGTCCCGGAGGTAGTGCAATACCGGGTCGATCCGCGGCAAAGCTGAAGCAAGCTTCTAACACTTCGCCATGATCCAAAAATCAGATTAATATCGTTGGAGCCGCGTGGGCTCCGTATCAGATATTAAGCTGATAAGAACAGATACTACACTTTGATCTTAGCCAAAAGGCCGAGAAGCGATACCGAACGAGTGATGCGACAGTCACCTCATTCAGAGTACTGAACGTATTTTACCAATCGGTTCAGTAACGCCGTGATAACGAGTAGATGCATTTATGAAGAGGCCTATAGACAAACCATTTAGAAACCACATTCAGAGTCACGTCCTAAAACTAAACGAGGATGTCGAAAAACCCTTAATCAATGGAACCCAGACTGTTCAGAAAAGTAACGTTAGCCATGCGATATATATAAGGTCGAAAGAAAACTATTTTTATATGATCATACACTGAGTATGGTGAGTAAATTCTGTGCAAATACTAGATATTCTATTAATATCGCACCGAATAATACAAAGCTGATCTATCAGGAATCAAAGAGCGAATGTGAATTGAAATGTGAAGTAAAGTTTCAGGTGTTGGATAACACACGGATTTGCCATTGCTGTGGTGCTCACTCTGGCTTCCTTTTAGAACGCATAAATCTTTCGCCTTTTACTAAAGATTTCCGTGGAAGGGGGCAACTCAATAAGTCTAACCTAATTTCTTTGGTGGCTTGCCTCGCAAGCCTTATAAATCTAAAATCAAAACGATTCACACCAACTAATGATGAGGCCACTGGAAATTTTTGAACTGCGTGAACTAATAGAGGGGCACGCAAAGTCAAAATTTCACCATTAGGCATCAAAGCAAACGAGTGCATACACATTAACAACACACACCAGATTTTCATCAATATGCTGGAGATTCGCTTTGATAACCCCAATTATTTTTCATCAATCTCTCTATTTTGCTTGCACACCCCATCCATCAATGTATATGATTGAAATAGTGAGCCTGGATACATTTTTGGTATATAGAGGATGCAAAGCTAATTGATACTACAAACAACAAAGTGAGTGCATCTCAACAATAAGATTATTTGATTCAAAATAACAAGGTCCAACAAGAGACCACAAAATTTAGTGTGTGCTTTAGACACGGTTTAGATACGATACCAGTAAAACGTGGTAAAGGGAACAGTGAAAATTCAAGTGAGACAAGCACTTTTGAACAATCATAATAACTGCACTGAGAGGGATTAATAAAGAACCAAATCACGATGATGCTGTAGCACTGCATGATTTTCTGTTATTATTTTTCTCTTGTGTAGAAATACAAGAGAGCATGATAAATCGCAAAAACAGTTGGTTCTGTTGTCATATTGAGCTAGTAGAAATTTAGAATAAGAACATTATCGAGAGGATAACAGTGTCAACTGCAACATGAAGTGTACGAACTGTTCTCCTCACTCTCACGCACTGTTTACTATCCATATAAAGAAGAGAGGAGAGTACTAGGATCAATCAACTTGAGATATATTTATCGAATCGAATAATGAGCATCGCACAAATATTCCATGGATTATGTAAATTGTAATCATCTTTATGGGTTTGAAGCCGAAATAAAATGTCATTTTTAACCGATAAAGTAACCATGCATTGTCATGTCAAGGAAGAAGCATCACAATTTTGATGAATGACTTGAACATGAAATAAACTTATGAGTGAATATTGTATTGTGTTTTCGTTGAGAAATTGTGGTGCTACGTATGTTCATAGAGGACTAGGTCAGTGTGTGATTAGTTGGTATTGTAACACACAACTCATTGAATAGATGTAGGACGTGTGTGCTGCTCTAGTCATGTCCTTATGTTAATAGAGTATGTGTGGGAGATAGCGCGAACGCAGTCTCCCGCTACCAAAAATTACGCACCCGAGTTACCCACATTTGGGGTAATCGCAGGGGTCAGCAACACCGGAGTGCAATGGTGAGCCTCACCCTGGGGGAACCACCTTCATGATCATGGTATCCCCTGTGCCAGGTAAGTATGATTTTGTGGGTGGACGGAGGAACGCCAATGACATTCCCTGACAGCCGTAAACAACTCTTCCGATAGAAACAAGAAAACAGAAGAACACACTAGTGGATCGCGATGAAAGCATAACCTTCCGGTTATCATTGAATATCTTACACAAAAAGTGACTATCAAATAGTCAAAATCATAAAATTACAATTCGAAAATGAAATTTTTTCTCACACTTGGATGGGTAACTGCGCTATTTCTGAGCAACGGTATGAAGTCTACAAAAAGCTGAAGACTATAGAGTAGCACACCATGTGCAAAAGGCTTCAACACGAAAGCAAATTTGTTGCGCTTTACTTTGAAGTAAGCTGTATTGATGGAGCTTCAATTGTGTGCATTATAAATTAAATCATATTTACTATAACTGAGATGTGACAACAGAAGGACACAACGTCTTGTGCATATAGTGGGGAAGATTGCTATATTGGAAAAATGTTCATAAAATAAACGAGCCAACGAAAACGAGACACTTCGAGAATGACCGATGTTTGCAACAATTAGCAATTTTTGGAGAGTTCAGTTTGGGATGATTTTATTTTCGTGGACCGGTCCCGGAGGTAGTGCAATACCGGGTCGATCCGCGGCAAAGCTGAAGCAAGCTTCTAACACTTCGCCATGATCCAAAAATCAGATTAATATCGTTGGAGCCGCGTGGGCTCCGTATCAGATATTAAGCTGATAAGAACAGATACTACACTTTGATCTTAGCCAAAAGGCCGAGAAGCGATACCGAACGAGTGATGCGACAGTCACCTCATTCAGAGTACTGAACGTATTTTACCAATCGGTTCAGTAACGCCGTGATAACGAGTAGATGCATTTATGAAGAGGCCTATAGACAAACCATTTAGAAACCACATTCAGAGTCACGTCCTAAAACTAAACGAGGATGTCGAAAAACCCTTAATCAATGGAACCCAGACTGTTCAGAAAAGTAACGTTAGCCATGCGATATATATAAGGTCGAAAGAAAACTATTTTTATATGATCATACACTGAGTATGGTGAGTAAATTCTGTGCAAATACTAGATATTCTATTAATATCGCACCGAATAATACAAAGCTGATCTATCAGGAATCAAAGAGCGAATGTGAATTGAAATGTGAAGTAAAGTTTCAGGTGTTGGATAACACACGGATTTGCCATTGCTGTGGTGCTCACTCTGGCTTCCTTTCAGAACGCATAAATCTTTCGCCTTTTACTAAAGATTTCCGTGGAAGGGGGCAACTCAATGAGTCTAACCTAATTTCTTTGGTGGCTTGCCTCGCAAGCCTTATAAATCTAAAATCAAAACGATTCACACCAATTAATGATGAGGCCACTGGAAATTTTTGAACTGCGTGAACTAATAGAGGGGCACGCAAAGTCAAAATTTCACCATTAGGCATCACAGCAAACGAGTGCATACACATTAACAACACACACCAGATTTTCATCAATATGCTGGAGATTCGCTTTGATAACCCCAATTATTTTTCATCAATCTCTCTATTTTGCTTGCACACCCCATCCATCAATGTATATGATTGAAATAGTGAGCCTGGATACACTTTTGGTATATAGAGGATGCAAAGCTAATTGATACTACAAACAACAAAGTGAGTGCATCTCAACAATAAGATTATTTGATTCAAAATAACAAGGTCCAACAAGAGACCACAAAATTTAGTGTGTGCTTTAGACACGGTTTAGATACGATACCAGTAAAACGTGGTAAAGGGAACAGTGAAAATTCAAGTGGGACAAGCACTTTTGAACAATCATAATAACTGCACTGAGAGGGATTAATAAAGAACCAAATCACGATGATGCTGTAGCACTGCATGATTTTCTGTTATTATTTTTATTTTTCTCTTGTGTAGAAATACAAGAGAGCATGATAAATCGCAAAAACAATTGGTTCTGTTGTCATATTGAGCTAGTAGAAATTTAGAATAAGAACATTATCGAGAGGATAACAGTGTCAACTGCAACATGAAGTGTACGAACTGTTCTCCTCACTCTCACGCACTGTTTATTATCCATATAAAGAAGAGAGGAGAGTACTAGGATCAATCAACTTGAGATATATTTATCGAATCGAATAATGAGCATCGCACAAATATTTCATGGATCATGTAAATTGTAATCATCTTTATGGGTTTGAAGCCGAAATAAAATGTCATTTTTAACCGATAAAGTAACCATGCATTGTCATGTCAAGGAAGAAGCATCACAATTTTGATGAATGACTTGAACATGAAATAAACTTATGAGTGAATATTGTATTGTGTTTTCGTTGAGAAATTGTGGTGCTACGTATGTTCATAGAGGACTAGGTCAGTGTGTGATTAGTTGGTATTGTAACACACAACTCATTGAATAGATGTAGGACGTGTGTGCTGCTCTAGTAATGTCCTTATGTTAATAGAGTATGTGTGGGAGATAGCGCGAACGCAGTCTCCCGCTACCAAAAATTACGCACCCGAGTTACCCACATTTGGGGTAATCGCAGGGGTCAGCAACACCGGAGTGCAATGGTGAGCCTCACCCTGGGGGAACCACCTTCATGATCATGGTATCCCCTGTGCCAGGTAAGTATGATTTTGTGGGTGGACGGAGGAACGCCAATGACATTCCCTGACAGCCGTAAACAACTCTTCCGATAGAAACAAGAAAACAGAAGAACACACTAGTGGATCGCGATGAAAGCATAACCTTCCGGTTATCATTGAATATCTTACACAAAAAGTGACTATCAAATAGTCAAAATCATAAAATTACAATTCGAAAATGAAATTTTTTCTCACACTTGGATGGGTAACTGCGCTATTTCTGAGCAACGGTATGAAGTCTACAAAAAGCTGAAGACTATAGAGTAGCACACCATGTGCAAAAGGCTTCAACACGAAAGCAAATTTGTTGCGCTTTACTTTGAAGTAAGCTGTATTGATGGAGCTTCAATTGTGTGCATTATAAATTAAATCATATTTACTATAACTGAGATGTGACAACAGAAGGACACAACGTCTTGTGCATATAGTGGGGAAGATTGCTATATTGGAAAAATGTTCATAAAATAAACGAGCCAACGAAAACGAGACACTTCGAGAATGACCGATGTTTGCAACAATTAGCAATTTTTGGAGAGTTCAGTTTGGGATGATTTTATTTTCGTGGACCGGTCCCGGAGGTAGTGCAATACCGGGTCAATCCGCGGCAAAGCTGAAGCAAGCTTCTAACACTTCGCCATGATCCAAAAATCAGATTAATATCGTTGGAGCCGCGTGGGCTCCGTATCAGATATTAAGCTGATAAGAACAGATACTACACTTTGATCTTAGCCAAAAGGCCGAGAAGCGATACCGAACGAGTGATGCGACAGTCACCTCATTCAGAGTACTGAACGTATTTTACCAATCGGTTCAGTAACGCCGTGATAACGAGTAGATGCATTTATGAAGAGGCCTATAGACAAACAATTTAGAAACCATATTCAGAGTCACGTCCTAAAACTAAACGAGGATGTCGAAAAACCCTTAATCAATGGAACCCAGACTGTTCAGAAAAGTAACGTTAGCCATGCGATATATATAAGGTCGAAAGAAAACTATTTTTATATGATCATACACTGAGTATGGTGAGTAAATTCTGTGCAAATACTAGATATTCTATTAATATCGCACCGAATAATACAAAGCTGATCTATCAGGAATCAAAGAGCGAATGTGAATTGAAATGTGAAGTAAAGTTTCAGGTGTTGGATAACACACGGATTTGCCATTGCTGTGGTGCTCACTCTGGCTTCCTTTCAGAACGCATAAATCTTTCGCCTTTTACTAAAGATTTCCGTGGAAGGGGGCAACTCAATGAGTCTAACCTAATTTCTTTGGTGGCTTGCCTCGCAAGCCTTATAAATCTAAAATCAAAACGATTCACACCAATTAATGATGAGGCCACTGGAAATTTTTGAACTGCGTGAACTAATAGAGGGGCACGCAAAGTCAAAATTTCACCATTAGGCATCACAGCAAACGAGTGCATACACATTAACAACACACACCAGATTTTCATCAATATGCTGGAGATTCGCTTTGATAACCCCAATTATTTTTCATCAATCTCTCTATTTTGCTTGCACACCCCATCCATCAATGTATATGATTGAAATAGTGAGCCTGGATACATTTTTGGTATATAGAGGATGCAAAGCTAATTGATACTACAAACAACAAAGTGAGTGCATCTCAACAATAAGATTATTTGATTCAAAATAACAAGGTCCAACAAGAGACCACAAAATTTAGTGTGTGCTTTAGACACGGTTTAGATACGATACCAGTAAAACGTGGTAAAGGGAACAGTGAAAATTCAAGTGGGACAAGCACTTTTGAACAATCATAATAACTGCACTGAGAGGGATTAATAAAGAACCAAATCACGATGATGCTGTAGCACTGCATGATTTTCTGTTATTATTTTTATTTTTCTCTTGTGTAGAAATACAAGAGAGCATGATAAATCGCAAAAACAATTGGTTCTGTTGTCATATTGAGCTAGTAGAAATTTAGAATAAGAACATTATCGAGAGGATAACAGTGTCAACTGCAACATGAAGTGTACGAACTGTTCTCCTCACTCTCACGCACTGTTTATTATCCATATAAAGAAGAGAGGAGAGTACTAGGATCAATCAACTTGAGATATATTTATCGAATCGAATAATGAGCATCGCACAAATATTCCATGGATCATGTAAATTGTAATCATCTTTATGGGTTTGAAGCCGAAATAAAATGTCATTTTTAACCGATAAAGTAACCATGCATTGTCATGTTAAGGAAGAAGCATCACAATTTTGATGAATGACTTGAACATGAAATAAACTTATGAGTGAATATTGTATTGTGTTTTCGTTGAGAAATTGTGGTGCTACGTATGTTCATAGAGGACTAGGTCAGTGTGTGATTAGTTGGTATTGTAACACACAACTCATTGAATAGATGTAGGACGTGTGTGCTGCTCTAGTCATGTCCTTATGTTAATAGAGTATGTGTGGGAGATAGCGCGAACGCAGTCTCCCGCTACCAAAAATTACGCACCCGAGTTACCCACATTTGGGGTAATCGCAGGGGTCAGCAACACCGGAGTGCAATGGTGAGCCTCACCCTGGGGGAACCACCTTCATGATCATGGTATCCCCTGTGCCAGGTAAGTATGATTTTGTGGGTGGACGGAGGAACGCCAATGACATTCCCTGACAGCCGTAAACAACTCTTCCGATAGAAACAAGAAAACAGAAGAACACACTAGTGGATCGCGATGAAAGCATAACCTTCCGGTTATCATTGAATATCTTACACAAAAAGTGACTATCAAATAGTCAAAATCATAAAATTACAATTCGAAAATGAAATTTTTTCTCACACTTGGATGGGTAACTGCGCTATTTCTGAGCAACGGTATGAAGTCTACAAAAAGCTGAAGACTATAGAGTAGCACACCATGTGCAAAAGGCTTCAACACGAAAGCAAATTTGTTGCGCTTTACTTTGAAGTAAGCTGTATTGATGGAGCTTCAATTGTGTGCATTATAAATTAAATCATATTTACTATAACTGAGATGTGACAACAGAAGGACACAACGTCTTGTGCATATAGTGGGGAAGATTGCTATATTGGAAAAATGTTCATAAAATAAACGAGCCAACGAAAACGAGACACTTCGAGAATGACCGATGTTTGCAACAATTAGCAATTTTTGGAGAGTTCAGTTTGGGATGATTTTATTTTCGTGGACCGGTCCCGGAGGTAGTGCAATACCGGGTCAATCCGCGGCAAAGCTGAAGCAAGCTTCTAACACTTCGCCATGATCCAAAAATCAGATTAATATCGTTGGAGCCGCGTGGGCTCCGTATCAGATATTAAGCTGATAAGAACAGATACTACACTTTGATCTTAGCCAAAAGGCCGAGAAGCGATACCGAACGAGTGATGCGACAGTCACCTCATTCAGAGTACTGAACGTATTTTACCAATCGGTTCAGTAACGCCGTGATAACGAGTAGATGCATTTATGAAGAGGCCTATAGACAAACAATTTAGAAACCATATTCAGAGTCACGTCCTAAAACTAAACGAGGATGTCGAAAAACCCTTAATCAATGGAACCCAGACTGTTCAGAAAAGTAACGTTAGCCATGCGATAAATATAAGGTCGAAAGAAAACTATTTTTATATGATCATACACTGAGAATGGTGAGTAAATTCTGTGCAAATACTAGATATTCTATTAATATCGCACCGAATAATACAAAGCTGATCTATCAGGAATCAAAGAGCGAATGTGAATTGAAATGTGAAGTAAAGTTTCAGGTGTTGGATAACACACGGATTTGCCATTGCTGTGGTGCTCACTCTGGCTTCCTTTCAGAACGCATAAATCTTTCGCCTTTTACTTAAGATTTCCGTGGAAGGGGGCAACTCAATGAGTCTAACCTAATTTCTTTGGTGGCTTGCCTCGCAAGCCTTATAAATCTAAAATCAAAACGATTCACACCAATTAATGATGAGGCCACTGGAAATTTTTGAACTGCGTGAACTAATAGAGGGGCACGCAAAGTCAAAATTTCACCATTAGGCATCACAGCAAACGAGTGCATACACATTAACAACACACACCAGATTTTCATCAATATGCTGGAGATTCGCTTTGATAACCCCAATTATTTTTCATCAATCTCTCTATTTTGCTTGCACACCCCATCCATCAATGTATATGATTGAAATAGTGAGCCTGGATACATTTTTGGTATATACAGGATGCAAAGCTAATTGATACTACAAACAACAAAGTGAGTGCATCTCAACAATAAGATTATTTGATTCAAAATAACAAGGTCCAACAAGAGACCACAAAATTTAGTGTGTGCTTTAGACACGGTTTAGATACGATACCAGTAAAACGTGGTAAAGGGAACAGTGAAAATTCAAGTGGGACAAGCACTTTTGAACAATCATAATAACTGCACTGAGAGGGATTAATAAAGAACCAAATCACGATGATGCTGTAGCACTGCATGATTTTCTGTTATTATTTTTATTTTTCTCTTGTGTAGAAATACAAGAGAGCATGATAAATCGCAAAAACAATTGGTTCTGTTGTCATATTGAGCTAGTAGAAATTTAGAATAAGAATATTATCGAGAGGGTGTCAACTGCAACATGAAGTGTACGAACTGTTCTCCTCACTCTCACGCACTGTTTACTATCCATATAAAGAAGAGAGGAGAGTACTAGGATCAATCAACTTGAGATATATTTATCGAATCGAATAATGAGCATCGCACAAATATTCCATGGATCATGTAAATTGTAATCATCTTTATGGGTTTGAAGCCGAAATAAAATGTCATTTTTAACCGATAAAGTAACCATGCATTGTCATGTCAAGGAAGAAGCATCACAATTTTGATGAATGACTTGAACATGAAATAAACTTATGAGTGAATATTGTATTGTGTTTTCGTTGAGAAATTGTGGTGCTACTTATGTTCATAGAGGACTAGGTCAGTGTGTGATTAGTTGGTATTGTAACACACAACTCATTGAATAGATGTAGGACGTGTGTGCTGCTCTAGTCATGTCCTTATGTTAATAGAGTATGTGTGGGAGATAGCGCGAACGCAGTCTCCCGCTACCAAAAATTACGCACCCGAGTTACCCACATTTGGGGTAATCGCAGGGGTCAGCAACACCGGAGTGCAATGGTGAGCCTCACCCTGGGGGAACCACCTTCATGATCATGGTATCCCCTGTGCCAGGTAAGTATGATTTTGTGGGTGGACAGAGGAACGCCAATGACATTCCCTGACAGCCGTAAACAACTCTTCCGATAGAAACAAGAAAACAAAAGAACACACTAGTGGATCGCGATGAAAGCATAACCTTCCGGTTATCATTGAATATCTTACACAAAAAGTGACTATCAAATAGTCAAAATCATAAAATTACAATTCGAAAATGAAATTTTTTCTCACACTTGGATGGGTAACTGCGCTATTTCTGAGCAACGGTATGAAGTCTACAAAAAGCTGAAGACTATAGAGTAGCACACCATGTGCAAAAGGCTTCAACACGAAAGCAAATTTGTTGCGCTTTACTTTGAAGTAAGCTGTATTGATGGAGCTTCAATTGTGTGCATTATAAATTAAATCATATTTACTATAACTGAGATGTGACAACAGAAGGACACAACGTCTTGTGCATATAGTGGGGAAGATTGCTATATTGGAAAAATGTTCATAAAATAAACGAGCCAACGAAAACGAGACACTTCGAGAATGACCGATGTTTGCAACAATTAGCAATTTTTGGAGAGTTCAGTTTGAGATGATTTTATTTTCGTGGACCGGTCCTGGAGGTAGTGCAATACCGGGTCGATCCGCGGCAAAGCTGAAGCAAGCTTCTAACACTTCGCCATGATCCAAAAATCAGATTAATATCGTTGGAGCCGCGTGGGCTCCGTATCAGATATTAAGCTGATAAGAACAGATACTACACTTTGATCTTAGCCAAAAGGCCGAGAAGCGATACCGAACGAGTGATGCGACAGTCACCTCATTCAGAGTACTGAACGTATTTTACCAATCGGTTCAGTAACGCCGTGATAACGAGTAGATGCATTTATGAAGAGGCCTATAGACAAACAATTTAGAAACCACATTCAGAGTCACGTCCTAAAACTAAACGAGGATGTCGAAAAACCCTTAATCAATGGAACCCAGACTGTTCAGAAAAGTAACGTTAGCCATGCGATATATATAAGGTCGAAAGAAAACTATTTTTATATGATCATACACTGAGTATGGTGAGTAAATTCTGTGCAAATACTAGATATTCTATTAATATCGCACCGAATAATACAAAGCTGATCTATCAGGAATCAAAGAGCGAATGTGAATTGAAATGTGAAGTAAAGTTTCAGGTGTTGGATAACACACGGATTTGCCATTGCTGTGGTGCTCACTCTGGCTTCCTTTCAGAACGCATAAATCTTTCGCCTTTTACTAAAGATTTCCGTGGAAGGGGGCAACTCAATGAGTCTAACCTAATTTCTTTGGTGGCTTGCCTCGCAAGCCTTATAAATCTAAAATCAAAACGATTCACACCAATTAATGATGAGGCCACTGGAAATTTTTGAACTGCGTGAACTAATAGAGGGGCACGCAAAGTCAAAATTTCACCATTAGGCATCACAGCAAACGAGTGCATACACATTAACAACACACACCAGATTTTCATCAATATGCTGGAGATTCGCTTTGATAACCCCAATTATTTTTCATCAATCTCTCTATTTTGCTTGCACACCCCATCCATCAATGTATATGATTGAAATAGTGAGCCTGGATACATTTTTGGTATATAGAGGATGCAAAGCTAATTGATACTACAAACAACAAAGTGAGTGCATCTCAACAATAAGATTATTTGATTCAAAATAACAAGGTCCAACAAGAGACCACAAAATTTAGTGTGTGCTTTAGACACGGTTTAGATACGATACCAGTAAAACGTGGTAAAGGGAACAGTGAAAATTCAAGTGAGACAAGCACTTTTGAACAATCATAATAACTGCACTGAGAGGGATTAATAAAGAACCAAATCACGATGATGCTGTAGCACTGCATGATTTTCTGTTATTATTTTTATTTTTCTCTTGTGTAGAAATACAAGAGAGCATGATAAATCGCAAAAACAATTGGTTCTGTTGTCATATTGAGCTAGTAGAAATTTAGAATAAGAACATTATCGAGAGGGTGTCAACTGCAACATGAAGTGTACGAACTGTTCTCCTCACTCTCACGCACTGTTTACTATCCATATAAAGAAGAGAGGAGAGTACTAGGATCAATCAACTTGAGATATATTTATCGAATCGAATAATGAGCATCGCACAAATATTCCATGGATTATGTAAATTGTAATCATCTTTATGGGTTTGAAGCCGAAATAAAATGTCATTTTTAACCGATAAAGTAACCATGCATTGTCATGTCAAGGAAGAAGCATCACAATTTTGATGAATGACTTGAACATGAAATAAACTTATGAGTGAATATTGTATTGTGTTTTCGTTGAGAAATTGTGGTGCTACGTATGTTCATAGAGGACTAGGTCAGTGTGTGATTAGTTGGTATTGTAACACACAACTCATTGAATAGATGTAGGACGTGTGTGCTGCTCTAGTCATGTCCTTATGTTAATAGAGTATGTGTGGGAGATAGCGCGAACGCAGTCTCCCGCTACCAAAAATTACGCACCCGAGTTACCCACATTTGGGGTAATCGCAGGGGTCAGCAACACCGGAGTGCAATGGTGAGCCTCACCCTGGGGGAACCACCTTCATGATCATGGTATCCCCTGTGCCAGGTAAGTATGATTTTGTGGGTGGACGGAGGAACGCCAATGACATTCCCTGACAGCCGTAAACAACTCTTCCGATAGAAACAAGAAAACAGAAGAACACACTAGTGGATCGCGATGAAAGCATAACCTTCCGGTTATCATTGAATATCTTACACAAAAAGTGACTATCAAATAGTCAAAATCATAAAATTACAATTCGAAAATGAAATTTTTTCTCACACTTGGATGGGTAACTGCGCTATTTCTGAGCAACGGTATGAAGTCTACAAAAAGCTGAAGACTATAGAGTAGCACACCATGTGCAAAAGGCTTCAACACGAAAGCAAATTTGTTGCGCTTTACTTTGAAGTAAGCTGTATTGATGGAGCTTCAATTGTGTGCATTATAAATTAAATCATATTTACTATAACTGAGATGTGACAACAGAAGGACACAACGTCTTGTGCATATAGTGGGGAAGATTGCTATATTGGAAAAATGTTCATAAAATAAACGAGCCAACGAAAACGAGACACTTCGAGAATGACCGATGTTTGCAACAATTAGCAATTTTTGGAGAGTTCAGTTTGGGATGATTTTATTTTCGTGGACCGGTCCCGGAGGTAGTGCAATACCGGGTCGATCCGCGGCAAAGCTGAAGCAAGCTTCTAACACTTCGCCATGATCCAAAAATCAGATTAATATCGTTGGAGCCGCGTGGGCTCCGTATCAGATATTAAGCTGATAAGAACAGATACTACACTTTGATCTTAGCCAAAAGGCCGAGAAGCGATACCGAACGAGTGATGCGACAGTCACCTCATTCAGAGTACTGAACGTATTTTACCAATCGGTTCAGTAACGCCGTGATAACGAGTAGATGCATTTATGAAGAGGCCTATAGACAAACAATTTAGAAACCACATTCAGAGTCACGTCCTAAAACTAAACGAGGATGTCGAAAAACCCTTAATCAATGGAACCCAGACTGTTCAGAAAAGTAACGTTAGCCATGCGATATATATAAGGTCGAAAGAAAACTATTTTTATATGATCATACACTGAGTATGGTGAGTAAATTCTGTGCAAATACTAGATATTCTATTAATATCGCACCGAATAATACAAAGCTGATCTATCAGGAATCAAAGAGCGAATGTGAATTGAAATGTGAAGTAAAGTTTCAGGTGTTGGATAACACACGGATTTGCCATTGCTGTGGTGCTCACTCTGGCTTCCTTTCAGAACGCATAAATCTTTCGCCTTTTACTAAAGATTTCCGTGGAAGGGGGCAACTCAATGAGTCTAACCTAATTTCTTTGGTGGCTTGCCTCGCAAGCCTTATAAATCTAAAATCAAAACGATTCACACCAATTAATGATGAGGCCACTGGAAATTTTTGAACTGCGTGAACTAATAGAGGGGCACGCAAAGTCAAAATTTCACCATTAGGCATCACAGCAAACGAGTGCATACACATTAACAACACACACCAGATTTTCATCAATATGCTGGAGATTCGCTTTGATAACCCCAATTATTTTTCATCAATCTCTCTATTTTGCTTGCACACCCCATCCATCAATGTATATGATTGAAATAGTGAGCCTGGATACATTTTTGGTATATAGAGGATGCAAAGCTAATTGATACTACAAACAACAAAGTGAGTGCATCTCAACAATAAGATTATTTGATTCAAAATAACAAGGTCCAACAAGAGACCACAAAATTTAGTGTGTGCTTTAGACACGGTTTAGATACGATACCAGTAAAACGTGGTAAAGGGAACAGTGAAAATTCAAGTGAGACAAGCACTTTTGAACAATCATAATAACTGCACTGAGAGGGATTAATAAAGAACCAAATCACGATGATGCTGTAGCACTGCATGATTTTCTGTTATTATTTTTATTTTTCTCTTGTGTAGAAATACAAGAGAGCATGATAAATCGCAAAAACAATTGGTTCTGTTGTCATATTGAGCTAGTAGAAATTTAGAATAAGAACATTATCGAGAGGATAACAGTGTCAACTGCAACATGAAGTGTACGAACTGTTCTCCTCACTCTCACGCACTGTTTATTATCCATATAAAGAAGAGAGGAGAGTACTAGGATCAATCAACTTGAGATATATTTATCGAATCGAATAATGAGCATCGCACAAATATTCCATGGATCATGTAAATTGTAATCATCTTTATGGGTTTGAAGCCGAAATAAAATGTCATTTTTAACCGATAAAGTAACCATGCATTGTCATGTCAAGGAAGAAGCATCACAATTTTGATGAATGACTTGAACATGAAATAAACTTATGAGTGAATATTGTATTGTGTTTTCGTTGAGAAATTGTGGTGCTACGTATGTTCATAGAGGACTAGGTCAGTGTGTGATTAGTTGGTATTGTAACACACAACTCATTGAATAGATGTAGGACGTGTGTGCTGCTCTAGTCATGTCCTTATGTTAATAGAGTATGTGTGGGAGATAGCGCGAACGCAGTCTCCCGCTACCAAAAATTACGCACCCGAGTTACCCACATTTGGGGTAATCGCAGGGGTCAGCAACACCGGAGTGCAATGGTGAGCCTCACCCTGGGGGAACCACCTTCATGATCATGGTATCCCCTGTGCCAGGTAAGTATGATTTTGTGGGTGGACAGAGGAACGCCAATGACATTCCCTGACAGCCGTAAACAACTCTTCCGATAGAAACAAGAAAACAGAAGAACACACTAGTGGATCGCGATGAAAGCATAACCTTCCGGTTATCATTGAATATCTTACACAAAAAGTGACTATCAAATAGTCAAAATCATAAAATTACAATTCGAAAATGAAATTTTTTCTCACACTTGGATGGGTAACTGCGCTATTTCTGAGCAACGGTATGAAGTCTACAAAAAGCTGAAGACTATAGAGTAGCACACCATGTGCAAAAGGCTTCAACACGAAAGCAAATTTGTTGCGCTTTACTTTGAAGTAAGCTGTATTGATGGAGCTTCAATTGTGTGCATTATAAATTAAATCATATTTACTATAACTGAGATGTGACAACAGAAGGACACAACGTCTTGTGCATATAGTGGGGAAGATTGCTATATTGGAAAAATGTTCATAAAATAAACGAGCCAACGAAAACGAGACACTTCGAGAATGACCGATGTTTGCAACAATTAGCAATTTTTGGAGAGTTCAGTTTGAGATGATTTTATTTTCGTGGACCGGTCCCGGAGGTAGTGCAATACCGGGTCGATCCGCGGCAAAGCTGAAGCAAGCTTCTAACACTTCGCCATGATCCAAAAATCAGATTAATATCGTTGGAGCCGCGTGGGCTCCGTATCAGATATTAAGCTGATAAGAACAGATACTACACTTTGATCTTAGCCAAAAGGCCGAGAAGCGATACCGAACGAGTGATGCGACAGTCACCTCATTCAGAGTACTGAACGTATTTTACCAATCGGTTCAGTAACGCCGTGATAACGAGTAGATGCATTTATGAAGAGGCCTATAGACAAACAATTTAGAAACCACATTCAGAGTCACGTCCTAAAACTAAACGAGGATGTCGAAAAACCCTTAATCAATGGAACCCAGACTGTTCAGAAAAGTAACGTTAGCCATGCGATATATATAAGGTCGAAAGAAAACTATTTTTATATGATCATACACTGAGTATGGTGAGTAAATTCTGTGCAAATACTAGATATTCTATTAATATCGCACCGAATAATACAAAGCTGATCTATCAGGAATCAAAGAGCGAATGTGAATTGAAATGTGAAGTAAAGTTTCAGGTGTTGGATAACACACGGATTTGCCATTGCTGTGGTGCTCACTCTGGCTTCCTTTCAGAACGCATAAATCTTTCGCCTTTTACTAAAGATTTCCGTGGAAGGGGGCAACTCAATGAGTCTAACCTAATTTCTTTGGTGGCTTGCCTCGCAAGCCTTATAAATCTAAAATCAAAACGATTCACACCAATTAATGATGAGGCCACTGGAAATTTTTGAACTGCGTGAACTAATAGAGGGGCACGCAAAGTCAAAATTTCACCATTAGGCATCACAGCAAACGAGTGCATACACATTAACAACACACACCAGATTTTCATCAATATGCTGGAGATTCGCTTTGATAACCCCAATTATTTTTCATCAATCTCTCTATTTTGCTTGCACACCCCATCCATCAATGTATATGATTGAAATAGTGAGCCTGGATACATTTTTGGTATATAGAGGATGCAAAGCTAATTGATACTACAAACAACAAAGTGAGTGCATCTCAACAATAAGATTATTTGATTCAAAATAACAAGGTCCAACAAGAGACCACAAAATTTAGTGTGTGCTTTAGACACGGTTTAGATACGATACCAGTAAAACGTGGTAAAGGGAACAGTGAAAATTCAAGTGAGACAAGCACTTTTGAACAATCATAATAACTGCACTGAGAGGGATTAATAAAGAACCAAATCACGATGATGCTGTAGCACTGCATGATTTTCTGTTATTATTTTTATTTTTCTCTTGTGTAGAAATACAAGAGAGCATGATAAATCGCAAAAACAATTGGTTCTGTTGTCATATTGAGCTAGTAGAAATTTAGAATAAGAACATTATCGAGAGGATAACAGTGTCAACTGCAACATGAAGTGTACGAACTGTTCTGTTCACTCTCACGCACTGTTTATTATCCATATAAAGAAGAGAGGAGAGTACTAGGATCAATCAACTTGAGATATATTTATCGAATCGAATAATGAGCATCGCACAAATATTCCATGGATCATGTAAATTGTAATCATCTTTATGGGTTTGAAGCCGAAATAAAATGTCATTTTTAACCGATAAAGTAACCATGCATTGTCATGTCAAGGAAGAAGCATCACAATTTTGATGAATGACTTGAACATGAAATAAACTTATGAGTGAATATTGTATTGTGTTTTCGTTGAGAAATTGTGGTGCTACGTATGTTCATAGAGGACTAGGTCAGTGTGTGATTAGTTGGTATTGTAACACACAACTCATTGAATAGATGTAGGACGTGTGTGCTGCTCTAGTCATGTCCTTATGTTAATAGAGTATGTGTGGGAGATAGCGCGAACGCAGTCTCCCGCTACCAAAAATTACGCACCCGAGTTACCCACATTTGGGGTAATCGCAGGGGTCAGCAACACCGGAGTGCAATGGTGAGCCTCACCCTGGGGGAACCACCTTCATGATCATGGTATCCCCTGTGCCAGGTAAGTATGATTTTGTGGGTGGACAGAGGAACGCCAATGACATTCCCTGACAGCCGTAAACAACTCTTCCGATAGAAACAAGAAAACAGAAGAACACACTAGTGGATCGCGATGAAAGCATAACCTTCCGGTTATCATTGAATATCTTACACAAAAAGTGACTATCAAATAGTCAAAATCATAAAATTACAATTCGAAAATGAAATTTTTTCTCACACTTGGATGGGTAACTGCGCTATTTCTGAGCAACGGTATGAAGTCTACAAAAAGCTGAAGACTATAGAGTAGCACACCATGTGCAAAAGGCTTCAACACGAAAGCAAATTTGTTGCGCTTTACTTTGAAGTAAGCTGTATTGATGGAGCTTCAATTGTGTGCATTATAAATTAAATCATATTTACTATAACTGAGATGTGACAACAGAAGGACACAACGTCTTGTGCATATAGTGGGGAAGATTGCTATATTGGAAAAATGTTCATAAAATAAACGAGCCAACGAAAACGAGACACTTCGAGAATGACCGATGTTTGCAACAATTAGCAATTTTTGGAGAGTTCAGTTTGAGATGATTTTATTTTCGTGGACCGGTCGCGGAGGTAGTGCAATACCGGGTCGATCCGCGGCAAAGCTGAAGCAAGCTTCTAACACTTCGCCATGATCCAAAAATCAGATTAATATCGTTGGAGCCGCGTGGGCTCCGTATCAGATATTAAGCTGATAAGAACAGATACTACACTTTGATCTTAGCCAAAAGGCCGAGAAGCGATACCGAACGAGTGATGCGACAGTCACCTCATTCAGAGTACTGAACGTATTTTACCAATCGGTTCAGTAACGCCGTGATAACGAGTAGATGCATTTATGAAGAGGCCTATAGACAAACAATTTAGAAACCACATTCAGAGTCACGTCCTAAAACTAAACGAGGATGTCGAAAAACCCTTAATCAATGGAACCCAGACTGTTCAGAAAAGTAACGTTAGCCATGCGATATATATAAGGTCGAAAGAAAACTATTTTTATATGATCATACACTGAGTATGGTGAGTAAATTCTGTGCAAATACTAGATATTCTATTAATATCGCACCGAATAATACAAAGCTGATCTATCAGGAATCAAAGAGCGAATGTGAATTGAAATGTGAAGTAAAGTTTCAGGTGTTGGATAACACACGGATTTGCCATTGCTGTGGTGCTCACTCTGGCTTCCTTTCAGAACGCATAAATCTTTCGCCTTTTACTAAAGATTTCCGTGGAAGGGGGCAACTCAATGAGTCTAACCTAATTTCTTTGGTGGCTTGCCTCGCAAGCCTTATAAATCTAAAATCAAAACGATTCACACCAATTAATGATGAGGCCACTGGAAATTTTTGAACTGCGTGAACTAATAGAGGGGCACGCAAAGTCAAAATTTCACCATTAGGCATCACAGCAAACGAGTGCATACACATTAACAACACACACCAGATTTTCATCAATATGCTGGAGATTCGCTTTGATAACCCCAATTATTTTTCATCAATCTCTCTATTTTGCTTGCACACCCCATCCATCAATGTATATGATTGAAATAGTGAGCCTGGATACATTTTTGGTATATACAGGATGCAAAGCTAATTGATACTACAAACAACAAAGTGAGTGCATCTCAACAATAAGATTATTTGATTCAAAATAACAAGGTCCAACAAGAGACCACAAAATTTAGTGTGTGCTTTAGACACGGTTTAGATACGATACCAGTAAAACGTGGTAAAGGGAACAGTGAAAATTCAAGTGAGACAAGCACTTTTGAACAATCATAATAACTGCACTGAGAGGGATTAATAAAGAACCAAATCACGATGATGCTGTAGCACTGCATGATTTTCTGTTATTATTTTTATTTTTCTCTTGTGTAGAAATACAAGAGAGCATGATAAATCGCAAAAACAATTGGTTCTGTTGTCATATTGAGCTAGTAGAAATTTAGAATAAGAACATTATCGAGAGGATAACAGTGTCAACTGCAACATGAAGTGTACGAACTGTTCTCCTCACTCTCACGCACTGTTTATTATCCATATAAAGAAGAGAGGAGAGTACTAGGATCAATCAACTTGAGATATATTTATCGAATCGAATAATGAGCATCGCACAAATATTCCATGGATCATGTAAATTGTAATCATCTTTATGGGTTTGAAGCCGAAATAAAATGTCATTTTTAACCGATAAAGTAACCATGCATTGTCATGTTAAGGAAGAAGCATCACAATTTTGATGAATGACTTGAACATGAAATAAACTTATGAGTGAATATTGTATTGTGTTTTCGTTGAGAAATTGTGGTGCTACGTATGTTCATAGAGGACTAGGTCAGTGTGTGATTAGTTGGTATTGTAACACACAACTCATTGAATAGATGTAGGACGTGTGTGCTGCTCTAGTCATGTCCTTATGTTAATAGAGTATGTGTGGGAGATAGCGCGAACGCAGTCTCCCGCTACCAAAAATTACGCACCCGAGTTACCCACATTTGGGGTAATCGCAGGGGTCAGCAACACCGGAGTGCAATGGTGAGCCTCACCCTGGGGGAACCACCTTCATGATCATGGTATCCCCTGTGCCAGGTAAGTATGATTTTGTGGGTGGACAGAGGAACGCCAATGACATTCCCTGACAGCCGTAAACAACTCTTCCGATAGAAACAAGAAAACAGAAGAACACACTAGTGGATCGCGATGAAAGCATAACCTTCCGGTTATCATTGAATATCTTACACAAAAAGTGACTATCAAATAGTCAAAATCATAAAATTACAATTCGAAAATGAAATTTTTTCTCACACTTGGATGGGTAACTGCGCTATTTCTGAGCAACGGTATGAAGTCTACAAAAAGCTGAAGACTATAGAGTAAGTAGCACACCATGTGCAAAAGGCTTCAACACGAAAGCAAATTTGTTGCGCTTTACTTTGAAGTAAGCTGTATTGATGGAGCTTCAATTGTGTGCATTATAAATTAAATCATATTTACTATAACTGAGATGTGACAACAGAAGGACACAACGTCTTGTGCATATAGTGGGGAAGATTGCTATATTGGAAAAATGTTCATAAAATAAACGAGCCAACGAAAACGAGACACTTCGAGAATGACCGATGTTTGCAACAATTAGCAATTTTTGGAGAGTTCAGTTTGAGATGATTTTATTTTCGTGGACCGGTCCCGGAGGTAGTGCAATACCGGGTCGATCCGCGGCAAAGCTGAAGCAAGCTTCTAACACTTCGCCATGATCCAAAAATCAGATTAATATCGTTGGAGCCGCGTGGGCTCCGTATCAGATATTAAGCTGATAAGAACAGATACTACACTTTGATCTTAGCCAAAAGGCCGAGAAGCGATACCGAACGAGTGATGCGACAGTCACCTCATTCAGAGTACTGAACGTATTTTACCAATCGGTTCAGTAACGCCGTGATAACGAGTAGATGCATTTATGAAGAGGCCTATAGACAAACAATTTAGAAACCACATTCAGAGTCACGTCCTAAAACTAAACGAGGATGTCGAAAAACCCTTAATCAATGGAACCCAGACTGTTCAGAAAAGTAACGTTAGCCATGCGATATATATAAGGTCGAAAGAAAACTATTTTTATATGATCATACACTGAGTATGGTGAGTAAATTCTGTGCAAATACTAGATATTCTATTAATATCGCACCGAATAATACAAAGCTGATCTATCAGGAATCAAAGAGCGCATGTGAATTGAAATGTGAAGTAAAGTTTCAGGTGTTGGATAACACACGGATTTGCCATTGCTGTGGTGCTCACTCTGGCTTCCTTTCAGAACGCATAAATCTTTCGCCTTTTACTAAAGATTTCCGTGGAAGGGGGCAACTCAATGAGTCTAACCTAATTTCTTTGGTGGCTTGCCTCGCAAGCCTTATAAATCTAAAATCAAAACGATTCACACCAATTAATGATGAGGCCACTGGAAATTTTTGAACTGCGTGAACTAATAGAGGGGCACGCAAAGTCAAAATTTCACCATTAGGCATCACAGCAAACGAGTGCATACACATTAACAACACACACCAGATTTTCATCAATATGCTGGAGATTCGCTTTGATAACCCCAATTATTTTTCATCAATCTCTCTATTTTGCTTGCACACCCCATCCATCAATGTATATGATTGAAATAGTGAGCCTGGATACATTTTTGGTATATAGAGGATGCAAAGCTAATTGATACTACAAACAACAAAGTGAGTGCATCTCAACAATAAGATTATTTGATTCAAAATAACAAGGTCCAACAAGAGACCACAAAATTTAGTGTGTGCTTTAGACACGGTTTAGATACGATACCAGTAAAACGTGGTAAAGGGAACAGTGAAAATTCAAGTGAGACAAGCACTTTTGAACAATCATAATAACTGCACTGAGAGGGATTAATAAAGAACCAAATCACGATGATGCTGTAGCACTGCATGATTTTCTGTTATTATTTTTATTTTTCTCTTGTGTAGAAATACAAGAGAGCATGATAAATCGCAAAAACAATTGGTTCTGTTGTCATATTGAGCTAGTAGAAATTTAGAATAAGAACATTATCGAGAGGATAACAGTGTCAACTGCAACATGAAGTGTACGAACTGTTCTGTTCACTCTCACGCACTGTTTATTATCCATATAAAGAAGAGAGGAGAGTACTAGGATCAATCAACTTGAGATATATTTATCGAATCGAATAATGAGCATCGCACAAATATTCCATGGATCATGTAAATTGTAATCATCTTTATGGGTTTGAAGCCGAAATAAAATGTCATTTTTAACCGATAAAGTAACCATGCATTGTCATGTCAAGGAAGAAGCATCACAATTTTGATGAATGACTTGAACATGAAATAAACTTATGAGTGAATATTGTATTGTGTTTTCGTTGAGAAATTGTGGTGCTACGTATGTTCATAGAGGACTAGGTCAGTGTGTGATTAGTTGGTATTGTAACACACAACTCATTGAATAGATGTAGGACGTGTGTGCTGCTCTAGTCATGTCCTTATGTTAATAGAGTATGTGTGGGAGATAGCGCGAACGCAGTCTCCCGCTACCAAAAATTACGCACCCGAGTTACCCACATTTGGGGTAATCGCAGGGGTCAGCAACACCGGAGTGCAATGGTGAGCCTCACCCTGGGGGAACCACCTTCATGATCATGGTATCCCCTGTGCCAGGTAAGTATGATTTTGTGGGTGGACGGAGGAACGCCAATGACATTCCCTGACAGCCGTAAACAACTCTTCCGATAGAAACAAGAAAACAGAGAACACACTAGTGGATCGCGATGAAAGCATAACCTTCCGGTTATCATTGAATATCGTACACAAAAAGTGACTATCAAATAGTCAAAATCATAAAATTACAATTCGAAAATGAAATTTTTTCTCACACTTGGATGGGTAACTGCGCTATTTCTGAGCAACGGTATGAAGTCTACAAAAAGCTGAAGACTATAGAGTAGCACATCATGTGCATGTGCAAAAGGCTTCAACACGAAAGCAAATTTGTTGCGCTTTACTTTGAAGTAAGCTGTATTGATGGAGCTTCAATTGTGTGCATTATAAATTAAATCATATTTACTATAACTGAGATGTGACAACAGAAGGACACAACGTCTTGTGCATATAGTGGGGAAGATTGCTATATTGGAAAAATGTTCATAAAATAAACGAGCCAACGAAAACGAGACACTTCGAGAATGACCGATGTTTGCAACAATTAGCAATTTTTGGAGAGTTCAGTTTGAGATGATTTTATTTTCGTGGACCGGTCCCGGAGGTAGTGCAATACCGGGTCGATCCGCGGCAAAGCTGAAGCAAGCTTCTAACACTTCGCCATGATCCAAAAATCAGATTAATATCGTTGGAGCCGCGTGGGCTCCGTATCAGATATTAAGCTGATAAGAACAGATACTACACTTTGATCTTAGCCAAAAGGCCGAGAAGCGATACCGAACGAGTGATGCGACAGTCACCTCATTCAGAGTACTGAACGTATTTTACCAATCGGTTCAGTAACGCCGTGATAACGAGTAGATGCATTTATGAAGAGGCCTATAGACAAACAATTTAGAAACCACATTCAGAGTCACGTCCTAAAACTAAACGAGGATGTCGAAAAACCCTTAATCAATGGAACCCAGACTGTTCAGAAAAGTAACGTTAGCCATGCGATATATATAAGGTCGAAAGAAAACAATTTTTATATGATCATACACTGAGTATGGTGAGTAAATTCTGTGCAAATACTAGATATTCTATTAATATCGCACCGAATAATACAAAGCTGATCTATCAGGAATCAAAGAGCGAATGTGAATTGAAATGTGAAGTAAAGTTTCAGGTGTTGGATAACACACGGATTTGCCATTGCTGTGGTGCTCACTCTGGCTTCCTTTCAGAACGCATAAATCTTTCGCCTTTTACTAAAGATTTCCGTGGAAGGGGGCAACTCAATGAGTCTAACCTAATTTCTTTGGTGGCTTGCCTCGCAAGCCTTATAAATCTAAAATCAAAACGATTCACACCAATTAATGATGAGGCCACTGGAAATTTTTGAACTGCGTGAACTAATAGAGGGGCACGCAAAGTCAAAATTTCACCATTAGGCATCACAGCAAACGAGTGCATACACATTAACAACACACACCAGATTTTCATCAATATGCTGGAGATTCGCTTTGATAACCCCAATTATTTTTCATCAATCTCTCTATTTTGCTTGCACACCCCATCCATCAATGTATATGATTGAAATAGTGAGCCTGGATACATTTTTGGTATATAGAGGATGCAAAGCTAATTGATACTACAAACAACAAAGTGAGTGCATCTCAACAATAAGATTATTTGATTCAAAATAACAAGGTCCAACAAGAGACCACAAAATTTAGTGTGTGCTTTAGACACGGTTTAGATACGATACCAGTAAAACGTGGTAAAGGGAACAGTGAAAATTCAAGTGAGACAAGCACTTTTGAACAATCATAATAACTGCACTGAGAGGGATTAATAAAGAACCAAATCACGATGATGCTGTAGCACTGCATGATTTTCTGTTATTATTTTTATTTTTCTCTTGTGTAGAAATACAAGAGAGCATGATAAATCGCAAAAACAATTGGTTCTGTTGTCATATTGAGCTAGTAGAAATTTAGAATAAGAACATTATCGAGAGGATAACAGTGTCAACTGCAACATGAAGTGTACGAACTGTTCTCCTCACTCTCACGCACTGTTTATTATCCATATAAAGAAGAGAGGAGAGTACTAGGATCAATCAACTTGAGATATATTTATCGAATCGAATAATGAGCATCGCACAAATATTCCATGGATCATGTAAATTGTAATCATCTTTATGGGTTTGAAGCCGAAATAAAATGTCATTTTTAACCGATAAAGTAACCATGCATTGTCATGTTAAGGAAGAAGCATCACAATTTTGATGAATGACTTGAACATGAAATAAACTTATGAGTGAATATTGTATTGTGTTTTCGTTGAGAAATTGTGGTGCTACGTATGTTCATAGAGGACTAGGTCAGTGTGTGATTAGTTGGTATTGTAACACACAACTCATTGAATAGATGTAGGACGTGTGTGCTGCTCTAGTCATGTCCTTATGTTAATAGAGTATGTGTGGGAGATAGCGCGAACGCAGTCTCCCGCTACCAAAAATTACGCACCCGAGTTACCCACATTTGGGGTAATCGCAGGGGTCAGCAACACCGGAGTGCAATGGTGAGCCTCACCCTGGGGGAACCACCTTCATGATCATGGTATCCCCTGTGCCAGGTAAGTATGATTTTGTGGGTGGACAGAGGAACGCCAATGACATTCCCTGACAGCCGTAAACAACTCTTCCGATAGAAACAAGAAAACAGAAGAACACACTAGTGGATCGCGATGAAAGCATAACCTTCCGGTTATCATTGAATATCTTACACAAAAAGTGACTATCAAATAGTCAAAATCATAAAATTACAATTCGAAAATGAAATTTTTTCTCACACTTGGATGGGTAACTGCGCTATTTCTGAGCAACGGTATGAAGTCTACAAAAAGCTGAAGACTATAGAGTAGCACACCATGTGCAAAAGGCTTCAACACGAAAGCAAATTTGTTGCGCTTTACTTTGAAGTAAGCTGTATTGATGGAGCTTCAATTGTGTGCATTATAAATTAAATCATATTTACTATAACTGAGATGTGACAACAGAAGGACACAACGTCTTGTGCATATAGTGGGGAAGATTGCTATATTGGAAAAATGTTCATAAAATAAACGAGCCAACGAAAACGAGACACTTCGAGAATGACCGATGTTTGCAACAATTAGCAATTTTTGGAGAGTTCAGTTTGAAATGATTTTATTTTCGTGGACCGGTCCCGGAGGTAGTGCAATACCGGGTCGATCCGCGGCAAAGCTGAAGCAAGCTTCTAACACTTCGCCATGATCCAAAAATCAGATTAATATCGTTGGAGCCGCGTGGGCTCCGTATCAGATATTAAGCTGATAAGAACAGATACTACACTTTGATCTTAGCCAAAAGGCCGAGAAGCGATACCGAACGAGTGATGCGACAGTCACCTCATTCAGAGTACTGAACGTATTTTACCAATCGGTTCAGTAACGCCGTGATAACGAGTAGATGCATTTATGAAGAGGCCTATAGACAAACAATTTAGAAACCACATTCAGAGTCACGTCCTAAAACTAAACGAGGATGTCGAAAAACCCTTAATCAATGGAACCCAGACTGTTCAGAAAAGTAACGTTAGCCATGCGATATATATAAGGTCGAAAGAAAACAATTTTTATATGATCATACACTGAGTATGGTGAGTAAATTCTGTGCAAATACTAGATATTCTATTAATATCGCACCGAATAATACAAAGCTGATCTATCAGGAATCAAAGAGCGAATGTGAATTGAAATGTGAAGTAAAGTTTCAGGTGTTGGATAACACACGGATTTGCCATTGCTGTGGTGCTCACTCTGGCTTCCTTTCAGAACGCATAAATCTTTCGCCTTTTACTAAAGATTTCCGTGGAAGGGGGCAACTCAATGAGTCTAACCTAATTTCTTTGGTGGCTTGCCTCGCAAGCCTTATAAATCTAAAATCAAAACGATTCACACCAATTAATGATGAGGCCACTGGAAATTTTTGAACTGCGTGAACTAATAGAGGGGCACGCAAAGTCAAAATTTCACCATTAGGCATCACAGCAAACGAGTGCATACACATTAACAACACACACCAGATTTTCATCAATATGCTGGAGATTCGCTTTGATAACCCCAATTATTTTTCATCAATCTCTCTATTTTGCTTGCACACCCCATCCATCAATGTATATGATTGAAATAGTGAGCCTGGATACATTTTTGGTATATAGAGGATGCAAAGCTAATTGATACTACAAACAACAAAGTGAGTGCATCTCAACAATAAGATTATTTGATTCAAAATAACAAGGTCCAACAAGAGACCACAAAATTTAGTGTGTGCTTTAGACACGGTTTAGATACGATACCAGTAAAACGTGGTAAAGGGAACAGTGAAAATTCAAGTGAGACAAGCACTTTTGAACAATCATAATAACTGCACTGAGAGGGATTAATAAAGAACCAAATCACGATGATGCTGTAGCACTGCATGATTTTCTGTTATTATTTTTATTTTTCTCTTGTGTAGAAATACAAGAGAGCATGATAAATCGCAAAAACAATTGGTTCTGTTGTCATATTGAGCTAGTAGAAATTTAGAATAAGAACATTATCGAGAGGATAACAGTGTCAACTGCAACATGAAGTGTACGAACTGTTCTCCTCACTCTCACGCACTGTTTATTATCCATATAAAGAAGAGAGGAGAGTACTAGGATCAATCAACTTGAGATATATTTATCGAATCGAATAATGAGCATCGCACAAATATTCCATGGATCATGTAAATTGTAATCATCTTTATGGGTTTGAAGCCGAAATAAAATGTCATTTTTAACCGATAAAGTAACCATGCATTGTCATGTTAAGGAAGAAGCATCACAATTTTGATGAATGACTTGAACATGAAATAAACTTATGAGTGAATATTGTATTGTGTTTTCGTTGAGAAATTGTGGTGCTACGTATGTTCATAGAGGACTAGGTCAGTGTGTGATTAGTTGGTATTGTAACACACAACTCATTGAATAGATGTAGGACGTGTGTGCTGCTCTAGTCATGTCCTTATGTTAATAGAGTATGTGTGGGAGATAGCGCGAACGCAGTCTCCCGCTACCAAAAATTACGCACCCGAGTTACCCACATTTGGGGTAATCGCAGGGGTCAGCAACACCGGAGTGCAATGGTGAGCCTCACCCTGGGGGAACCACCTTCATGATCATGGTATCCCCTGTGCCAGGTAAGTATGATTTTGTGGGTGGACAGAGGAACGCCAATGACATTCCCTGACAGCCGTAAACAACTCTTCCGATAGAAACAAGAAAACAGAAGAACACACTAGTGGATCGCGATGAAAGCATAACCTTCCGGTTATCATTGAATATCTTACACAAAAAGTGACTATCAAATAGTCAAAATCATAAAATTACAATTCGAAAATGAAATTTTTTCTCACACTTGGATGGGTAACTGCGCTATTTCTGAGCAACGGTATGAAGTCTACAAAAAGCTGAAGACTATAGAGTAGCACACCATGTGCAAAAGGCTTCAACACGAAAGCAAATTTGTTGCGCTTTACTTTGAAGTAAGCTGTATTGATGGAGCTTCAATTGTGTGCATTATAAATTAAATCATATTTACTATAACTGAGATGTGACAACAGAAGGACACAACGTCTTGTGCATATAGTGGGGAAGATTGCTATATTGGAAAAATGTTCATAAAATAAACGAGCCAACGAAAACGAGACACTTCGAGAATGACCGATGTTTGCAACAATTAGCAATTTTTGGAGAGTTCAGTTTGAGATGATTTTATTTTCGTGGACCGGTCCCGGAGGTAGTGCAATACCGGGTCGATCCGCGGCAAAGCTGAAGCAAGCTTCTAACACTTCGCCATGATCCAAAAATCAGATTAATATCGTTGGAGCCGCGTGGGCTCCGTATCAGATATTAAGCTGATAAGAACAGATACTACACTTTGATCTTAGCCAAAAGGCCGAGAAGCGATACCGAACGAGTGATGCGACAGTCACCTCATTCAGAGTACTGAACGTATTTTACCAATCGGTTCAGTAACGCCGTGATAACGAGTAGATGCATTTATGAAGAGGCCTATAGACAAACAATTTAGAAACCACATTCAGAGTCACGTCCTAAAACTAAACGAGGATGTCGAAAAACCCTTAATCAATGGAACCCAGACTGTTCAGAAAAGTAACGTTAGCCATGCGATATATATAAGGTCGAAAGAAAACTATTTTTATATGATCATACACTGAGTATGGTGAGTAAATTCTGTGCAAATACTAGATATTCTATTAATATCGCACCGAATAATACAAAGCTGATCTATCAGGAATCAAAGAGCGAATGTGAATTGAAATGTGAAGTAAAGTTTCAGGTGTTGGATAACACACGGATTTGCCATTGCTGTGGTGCTCACTCTGGCTTCCTTTCAGAACGCA
Organism: Caprella mutica; assembly: GCA_947561585.1. Classification (NCBI taxonomy): domain Eukaryota; kingdom Metazoa; phylum Arthropoda; class Malacostraca; order Amphipoda; family Caprellidae; genus Caprella; species Caprella mutica. The sequence continues at coordinate 113,224 of CANNZV010002340.1, read as the reverse complement.
TAAATCTTTCGCCTTTTACTAAAGATTTCCGTGGAAGGGGGCAACTCAATGAGTCTAACCTAATTTCTTTGGTGGCTTGCCTCGCAAGCCTTATAAATCTAAAATCAAAACGATTCACACCAATTAATGATGAGGCCACTGGAAATTTTTGAACTGCGTGAACTAATAGAGGGGCACGCAAAGTCAAAATTTCACCATTAGGCATCACAGCAAACGAGTGCATACACATTAACAACACACACCAGATTTTCATCAATATGCTGGAGATTCGCTTTGATAACCCCAATTATTTTTCATCAATCTCTCTATTTTGCTTGCACACCCCATCCATCAATGTATATGATTGAAATAGTGAGCCTGGATACATTTTTGGTATATAGAGGATGCAAAGCTAATTGATACTACAAACAACAAAGTGAGTGCATCTCAACAATAAGATTATTTGATTCAAAATAACAAGGTCCAACAAGAGACCACAAAATTTAGTGTGTGCTTTAGACACGGTTTAGATACGATACCAGTAAAACGTGGTAAAGGGAACAGTGAAAATTCAAGTGAGACAAGCACTTTTGAACAATCATAATAACTGCACTGAGAGGGATTAATAAAGAACCAAATCACGATGATGCTGTAGCACTGCATGATTTTCTGTTATTATTTTTATTTTTCTCTTGTGTAGAAATACAAGAGAGCATGATAAATCGCAAAAACAATTGGTTCTGTTGTCATATTGAGCTAGTAGAAATTTAGAATAAGAACATTATCGAGAGGATAACAGTGTCAACTGCAACATGAAGTGTACGAACTGTTCTCCTCACTCTCACGCACTGTTTATTATCCATATAAAGAAGAGAGGAGAGTACTAGGATCAATCAACTTGAGATATATTTATCGAAGCGAATAATGAGCATCGCACAAATATTCCATGGATCATGTAAATTGTAATCATCTTTATGGGTTTGAAGCCGAAATAAAATGTCATTTTTAACCGATAAAGTAACCATGCATTGTCATGTTAAGGAAGAAGCATCACAATTTTGATGAATGACTTGAACATGAAATAAACTTATGAGTGAATATTGTATTGTGTTTTCGTTGAGAAATTGTGGTGCTACGTATGTTCATAGAGGACTAGGTCAGTGTGTGATTAGTTGGTATTGTAACACACAACTCATTGAATAGATGTAGGACGTGTGTGCTGCTCTAGTCATGTCCTTATGTTAATAGAGTATGTGTGGGAGATAGCGCGAACGCAGTCTCCCGCTACCAAAAATTACGCACCCGAGTTACCCACATTTGGGGTAATCGCAGGGGTCAGCAACACCGGAGTGCAATGGTGAGCCTCACCCTGGGGGAACCACCTTCATGATCATGGTATCCCCTGTGCCAGGTAAGTATGATTTTGTGGGTGGACAGAGGAACGCCAATGACATTCCCTGACAGCCGTAAACAACTCTTCCGATAGAAACAAGAAAACAGAAGAACACACTAGTGGATCGCGATGAAAGCATAACCTTCCGGTTATCATTGAATATCTTACACAAAAAGTGACTATCAAATAGTCAAAATCATAAAATTACAATTCGAAAATGAAATTTTTTCTCACACTTGGATGGGTAACTGCGCTATTTCTGAGCAACGGTATGAAGTCTACAAAAAGCTGAAGACTATAGAGTAGCACACCATGTGCAAAAGGCTTCAACACGAAAGCAAATTTGTTGCGCTTTACTTTGAAGTAAGCTGTATTGATGGAGCTTCAATTGTGTGCATTATAAATTAAATCATATTTACTATAACTGAGATGTGACAACAGAAGGACACAACGTCTTGTGCATATAGTGGGGAAGATTGCTATATTGGAAAAATGTTCATAAAATAAACGAGCCAACGAAAACGAGACACTTCGAGAATGACCGATGTTTGCAACAATTAGCAATTTTTGGAGAGTTCAGTTTGAAATGATTTTATTTTCGTGGACCGGTCCCGGAGGTAGTGCAATACCGGGTCGATCCGCGGCAAAGCTGAAGCAAGCTTCTAACACTTCGCCATGATCCAAAAATCAGATTAATATCGTTGGAGCCGCGTGGGCTCCGTATCAGATATTAAGCTGATAAGAACAGATACTACACTTTGATCTTAGCCAAAAGGCCGAGAAGCGATACCGAACGAGTGATGCGACAGTCACCTCATTCAGAGTACTGAACGTATTTTACCAATCGGTTCAGTAACGCCGTGATAACGAGTAGATGCATTTATGAAGAGGCCTATAGACAAACAATTTAGAAACCACATTCAGAGTCACGTCCTAAAACTAAACGAGGATGTCGAAAAACCCTTAATCAATGGAACCCAGACTGTTCAGAAAAGTAACGTTAGCCATGCGATATATATAAGGTCGAAAGAAAACTATTTTTATATGATCATACACTGAGTATGGTGAGTAAATTCTGTGCAAATACTAGATATTCTATTAATATCGCACCGAATAATACAAAGCTGATCTATCAGGAATCAAAGAGCGAATGTGAATTGAAATGTGAAGTAAAGTTTCAGGTGTTGGATAACACACGGATTTGCCATTGCTGTGGTGCTCACTCTGGCTTCCTTTCAGAACGCATAAATCTTTCGCCTTTTACTAAAGATTTCCGTGGAAGGGGGCAACTCAATGAGTCTAACCTAATTTCTTTGGTGGCTTGCCTCGCAAGCCTTATAAATCTAAAATCAAAACGATTCACACCAATTAATGATGAGGCCACTGGAAATTTTTGAACTGCGTGAACTAATAGAGGGGCACGCAAAGTCAAAATTTCACCATTAGGCATCACAGCAAACGAGTGCATACACATTAACAACACACACCAGATTTTCATCAATATGCTGGAGATTCGCTTTGATAACCCCAATTATTTTTCATCAATCTCTCTATTTTGCTTGCACACCCCATCCATCAATGTATATGATTGAAATAGTGAGCCTGGATACATTTTTGGTATATAGAGGATGCAAAGCTAATTGATACTACAAACAACAAAGTGAGTGCATCTCAACAATAAGATTATTTGATTCAAAATAACAAGGTCCAACAAGAGACCACAAAATTTAGTGTGTGCTTTAGACACGGTTTAGATACGATACCAGTAAAACGTGGTAAAGGGAACAGTGAAAATTCAAGTGAGACAAGCACTTTTGAACAATCATAATAACTGCACTGAGAGGGATTAATAAAGAACCAAATCACGATGATGCTGTAGCACTGCATGATTTTCTGTTATTATTTTTATTTTTCTCTTGTGTAGAAATACAAGAGAGCATGATAAATCGCAAAAACAATTGGTTCTGTTGTCATATTGAGCTAGTAGAAATTTAGAATAAGAACATTATCGAGAGGATAACAGTGTCAACTGCAACATGAAGTGTACGAACTGTTCTCCTCACTCTCACGCACTGTTTATTATCCATATAAAGAAGAGAGGAGAGTACTAGGATCAATCAACTTGAGATATATTTATCGAATCGAATAATGAGCATCGCACAAATATTCCATGGATCATGTAAATTGTAATCATCTTTATGGGTTTGAAGCCGAAATAAAATGTCATTTTTAACCGATAAAGTAACCATGCATTGTCATGTCAAGGAAGAAGCATCACGATTTTGATGAATGACTTGAACATGAAATAAACTTATGAGTGAATATTGTATTGTGTTTTCGTTGAGAAATTGTGGTGCTACGTATGTTCATAGAGGACTAGGTCAGTGTGTGATTAGTTGGTATTGTAACACACAACTCATTGAATAGATGTAGGACGTGTGTGCTGCTCTAGTCATGTCCTTATGTTAATAGAGTATGTGTGGGAGATAGCGCGAACGCAGTCTCCCGCTACCAAAAATTACGCACCCGAGTTACCCACATTTGGGGTAATCGCAGGGGTCAGCAACACCGGAGTGCAATGGTGAGCCTCACCCTGGGGGAACCACCTTCATGATCATGGTATCCCCTGTGCCAGGTAAGTATGATTTTGTGGGTGGACAGAGGAACGCCAATGACATTCCCTGACAGCCGTAAACAACTCTTCCGATAGAAACAAGAAAACAGAAGAACACACTAGTGGATCGCGATGAAAGCATAACCTTCCGGTTATCATTGAATATCTTACACAAAAAGTGACTATCAAATAGTCAAAATCATAAAATTACAATTCGAAAATGAAATTTTTTCTCACACTTGGATGGGTAACTGCGCTATTTCTGAGCAACGGTATGAAGTCTACAAAAAGCTGAAGACTATAGAGTAGCACACCATGTGCAAAAGGCTTCAACACGAAAGCAAATTTGTTGCGCTTTACTTTGAAGTAAGCTGTATTGATGGAGCTTCAATTGTGTGCATTATAAATTAAATCATATTTACTATAACTGAGATGTGACAACAGAAGGACACAACGTCTTGTGCATATAGTGGGGAAGATTGCTATATTGGAAAAATGTTCATAAAATAAACGAGCCAACGAAAACGAGACACTTCGAGAATGACCGATGTTTGCAACAATTAGCAATTTTTGGAGAGTTCAGTTTGAAATGATTTTATTTTCGTGGACCGGTCCCGGAGGTAGTGCAATACCGGGTCGATCCGCGGCAAAGCTGAAGCAAGCTTCTAACACTTCGCCATGATCCAAAAATCAGATTAATATCGTTGGAGCCGCGTGGGCTCCGTATCAGATATTAAGCTGATAAGAACAGATACTACACTTTGATCTTAGCCAAAAGGCCGAGAAGCGATACCGAACGAGTGATGCGACAGTCACCTCATTCAGAGTACTGAACGTATTTTACCAATCGGTTCAGTAACGCCGTGATAACGAGTAGATGCATTTATGAAGAGGCCTATAGACAAACAATTTAGAAACCACATTCAGAGTCACGTCCTAAAACTAAACGAGGATGTCGAAAAACCCTTAATCAATGGAACCCAGACTGTTCAGAAAAGTAACGTTAGCCATGCGATATATATAAGGTCGAAAGAAAACAATTTTTATATGATCATACACTGAGTATGGTGAGTAAATTCTGTGCAAATACTAGATATTCTATTAATATCGCACCGAATAATACAAAGCTGATCTATCAGGAATCAAAGAGCGAATGTGAATTGAAATGTGAAGTAAAGTTTCAGGTGTTGGATAACACACGGATTTGCCATTGCTGTGGTGCTCACTCTGGCTTCCTTTCAGAACGCATAAATCTTTCGCCTTTTACTAAAGATTTCCGTGGAAGGGGGCAACTCAATGAGTCTAACCTAATTTCTTTGGTGGCTTGCCTCGCAAGCCTTATAAATCTAAAATCAAAACGATTCACACCAATTAATGATGAGGCCACTGGAAATTTTTGAACTGCGTGAAGTCAAAATTTCACCATTAGGCATCACAGCAAACGAGTGCATACACATTAACAACACACACCAGATTTTCATCAATATGCTGGAGATTCGCTTTGATAACCCCAATTATTTTTCATCAATCTCTCTATTTTGCTTGCACACCCCATCCATCAATGTATATGATTGAAATAGTGAGCCTGGATACATTTTTGGTATATAGAGGATGCAAAGCTAATTGATACTACAAACAACAAAGTGAGTGCATCTCAACAATAAGATTATTTGATTCAAAATAACAAGGTCCAACAAGAGACCACAAAATTTAGTGTGTGCTTTAGACACGGTTTAGATACGATACCAGTAAAACGTGGTAAAGGGAACAGTGAAAATTCAAGTGAGACAAGCACTTTTGAACAATCATAATAACTGCACTGAGAGGGATTAATAAAGAACCAAATCACGATGATGCTGTAGCACTGCATGATTTTCTGTTATTATTTTTATTTTTCTCTTGTGTAGAAATACAAGAGAGCATGATAAATCGCAAAAACAATTGGTTCTGTTGTCATATTGAGCTAGTAGAAATTTAGAATAAGAACATTATCGAGAGGATAACAGTGTCAACTGCAACATGAAGTGTACGAACTGTTCTCCTCACTCTCACGCACTGTTTATTATCCATATAAAGAAGAGAGGAGAGTACTAGGATCAATCAACTTGAGATATATTTATCGAATCGAATAATGAGCATCGCACAAATATTCCATGGATCATGTAAATTGTAATCATCTTTATGGGTTTGAAGCCGAAATAAAATGTCATTTTTAACCGATAAAGTAACCATGCATTGTCATGTTAAGGAAGAAGCATCACAATTTTGATGAATGACTTGAACATGAAATAAACTTATGAGTGAATATTGTATTGTGTTTTCGTTGAGAAATTGTGGTGCTACGTATGTTCATAGAGGACTAGGTCAGTGTGTGATTAGTTGGTATTGTAACACACAACTCATTGAATAGATGTAGGACGTGTGTGCTGCTCTAGTCATGTCCTTATGTTAATAGAGTATGTGTGGGAGATAGCGCGAACGCAGTCTCCCGCTACCAAAAATTACGCACCCGAGTTACCCACATTTGGGGTAATCGCAGGGGTCAGCAACACCGGAGTGCAATGGTGAGCCTCACCCTGGGGGAACCACCTTCATGATCATGGTATCCCCTGTGCCAGGTAAGTATGATTTTGTGGGTGGACAGAGGAACGCCAATGACATTCCCTGACAGCCGTAAACAACTCTTCCGATAGAAACAAGAAAACAGAAGAACACACTAGTGGATCGCGATGAAAGCATAACCTTCCGGTTATCATTGAATATCTTACACAAAAAGTGACTATCAAATAGTCAAAATCATAAAATTACAATTCGAAAATGAAATTTTTTCTCACACTTGGATGGGTAACTGCGCTATTTCTGAGCAACGGTATGAAGTCTACAAAAAGCTGAAGACTATAGAGTAGCACACCATGTGCAAAAGGCTTCAACACGAAAGCAAATTTGTTGCGCTTTACTTTGAAGTAAGCTGTATTGATGGAGCTTCAATTGTGTGCATTATAAATTAAATCATATTTACTATAACTGAGATGTGACAACAGAAGGACACAACGTCTTGTGCATATAGTGGGGAAGATTGCTATATTGGAAAAATGTTCATAAAATAAACGAGCCAACGAAAACGAGACACTTCGAGAATGACCGATGTTTGCAACAATTAGCAATTTTTGGAGAGTTCAGTTTGAGATGATTTTATTTTCGTGGACCGGTCCCGGAGGTAGTGCAATACCGGGTCGATCCGCGGCAAAGCTGAAGCAAGCTTCTAACACTTCGCCATGATCCAAAAATCAGATTAATATCGTTGGAGCCGCGTGGGCTCCGTATCAGATATTAAGCTGATAAGAACAGATACTACACTTTGATCTTAGCCAAAAGGCCGAGAAGCGATACCGAACGAGTGATGCGACAGTCACCTCATTCAGAGTACTGAACGTATTTTACCAATCGGTTCAGTAACGCCGTGATAACGAGTAGATGCATTTATGAAGAGGCCTATAGACAAACAATTTAGAAACCACATTCAGAGTCACGTCCTAAAACTAAACGAGGATGTCGAAAAACCCTTAATCAATGGAACCCAGACTGTTCAGAAAAGTAACGTTAGCCATGCGATATATATAAGGTCGAAAGAAAACTATTTTTATATGATCATACACTGAGTATGGTGAGTAAATTCTGTGCAAATACTAGATATTCTATTAATATCGCACCGAATAATACAAAGCTGATCTATCAGGAATCAAAGAGCGAATGTGAATTGAAATGTGAAGTAAAGTTTCAGGTGTTGGATAACACACGGATTTGCCATTGCTGTGGTGCTCACTCTGGCTTCCTTTCAGAACGCATAAATCTTTCGCCTTTTACTAAAGATTTCCGTGGAAGGGGGCAACTCAATGAGTCTAACCTAATTTCTTTGGTGGCTTGCCTCGCAAGCCTTATAAATCTAAAATCAAAACGATTCACACCAATTAATGATGAGGCCACTGGAAATTTTTGAACTGCGTGAACTAATAGAGGGGCACGCAAAGTCAAAATTTCACCATTAGGCATCACAGCAAACGAGTGCATACACATTAACAACACACACCAGATTTTCATCAATATGCTGGAGATTCGCTTTGATAACCCCAATTATTTTTCATCAATCTCTCTATTTTGCTTGCACACCCCATCCATCAATGTATATGATTGAAATAGTGAGCCTGGATACATTTTTGGTATATAGAGGATGCAAAGCTAATTGATACTACAAACAACAAAGTGAGTGCATCTCAACAATAAGATTATTTGATTCAAAATAACAAGGTCCAACAAGAGACCACAAAATTTAGTGTGTGCTTTAGACACGGTTTAGATACGATACCAGTAAAACGTGGTAAAGGGAACAGTGAAAATTCAAGTGAGACAAGCACTTTTGAACAATCATAATAACTGCACTGAGAGGGATTAATAAAGAACCAAATCACGATGATGCTGTAGCACTGCATGATTTTCTGTTATTATTTTTATTTTTCTCTTGTGTAGAAATACAAGAGAGCATGATAAATCGCAAAAACAATTGGTTCTGTTGTCATATTGAGCTAGTAGAAATTTAGAATAAGAACATTATCGAGAGGATAACAGTGTCAACTGCAACATGAAGTGTACGAACTGTTCTCCTCACTCTCACGCACTGTTTATTATCCATATAAAGAAGAGAGGAGAGTACTAGGATCAATCAACTTGAGATATATTTATCGAATCGAATAATGAGCATCGCACAAATATTCCATGGATCATGTAAATTGTAATCATCTTTATGGGTTTGAAGCCGAAATAAAATGTCATTTTTAACCGATAAAGTAACCATGCATTGTCATGTTAAGGAAGAAGCATCACAATTTTGATGAATGACTTGAACATGAAATAAACTTATGAGTGAATATTGTATTGTGTTTTCGTTGAGAAATTGTGGTGCTACGTATGTTCATAGAGGACTAGGTCAGTGTGTGATTAGTTGGTATTGTAACACACAACTCATTGAATAGATGTAGGACGTGTGTGCTGCTCTAGTCATGTCCTTATGTTAATAGAGTATGTGTGGGAGATAGCGCGAACGCAGTCTCCCGCTACCAAAAATTACGCACCCGAGTTACCCACATTTGGGGTAATCGCAGGGGTCAGCAACACCGGAGTGCAATGGTGAGCCTCACCCTGGGGGAACCACCTTCATGATCATGGTATCCCCTGTGCCAGGTAAGTATGATTTTGTGGGTGGACAGAGGAACGCCAATGACATTCCCTGACAGCCGTAAACAACTCTTCCGATAGAAACAAGAAAACAGAAGAACACACTAGTGGATCGCGATGAAAGCATAACCTTCCGGTTATCATTGAATATCTTACACAAAAAGTGACTATCAAATAGTCAAAATCATAAAATTACAATTCGAAAATGAAATTTTTTCTCACACTTGGATGGGTAACTGTGCTATTTCTGAGCAACGGTATGAAGTCTACAAAAAGCTGAAGACTATAGAGTAGCACACCATGTGCAAAAGGCTTCAACACGAAAGCAAATTTGTTGCGCTTTACTTTGAAGTAAGCTGTATTGATGGAGCTTCAATTGTGTGCATTATAAATTAAATCATATTTACTATAACTGAGATGTGACAACAGAAGGACACAACGTCTTGTGCATATAGTGGGGAAGATTGCTATATTGGAAAAATGTTCATAAAATAAACGAGCCAACGAAAACGAGACACTTCGAGAATGACCGATGTTTGCAACAATTAGCAATTTTTGGAGAGTTCAGTTTGAGATGATTTTATTTTCGTGGACCGGTCCCGGAGGTAGTGCAATACCGGGTCGATCCGCGGCAAAGCTGAAGCAAGCTTCTAACACTTCGCCATGATCCAAAAATCAGATTAATATCGTTGGAGCCGCGTGGGCTCCGTATCAGATATTAAGCTGATAAGAACAGATACTACACTTTGATCTTAGCCAAAAGGCCGAGAAGCGATACCGAACGAGTGATGCGACAGTCACCTCATTCAGAGTACTGAACGTATTTTACCAATCGGTTCAGTAACGCCGTGATAACGAGTAGATGCATTTATGAAGAGGCCTATAGACAAACAATTTAGAAACCACATTCAGAGTCACGTCCTAAAACTAAACGAGGATGTCGAAAAACCCTTAATCAATGGAACCCAGACTGTTCAGAAAAGTAACGTTAGCCATGCGATATATATAAGGTCGAAAGAAAACTATTTTTATATGATCATACACTGAGTATGGTGAGTAAATTCTGTGCAAATACTAGATATTCTATTAATATCGCACCGAATAATACAAAGCTGATCTATCAGGAATCAAAGAGCGAATGTGAATTGAAATGTGAAGTAAAGTTTCAGGTGTTGGATAACACACGGATTTGCCATTGCTGTGGTGCTCACTCTGGCTTCCTTTCAGAACGCATAAATCTTTCGCCTTTTACTAAAGATTTCCGTGGAAGGGGGCAACTCAATGAGTCTAACCTAATTTCTTTGGTGGCTTGCCTCGCAAGCCTTATAAATCTAAAATCAAAACGATTCACACCAATTAATGATGAGGCCACTGGAAATTTTTGAACTGCGTGAACTAATAGAGGGGCACGCAAAGTCAAAATTTCACCATTAGGCATCACAGCAAACGAGTGCATACACATTAACAACACACACCAGATTTTCATCAATATGCTGGAGATTCGCTTTGATAACCCCAATTATTTTTCATCAATCTCTCTATTTTGCTTGCACACCCCATCCATCAATGTATATGATTGAAATAGTGAGCCTGGATACATTTTTGGTATATAGAGGATGCAAAGCTAATTGATACTACAAACAACAAAGTGAGTGCATCTCAACAATAAGATTATTTGATTCAAAATAACAAGGTCCAACAAGAGACCACAAAATTTAGTGTGTGCTTTAGACACGGTTTAGATACGATACCAGTAAAACGTGGTAAAGGGAACAGTGAAAATTCAAGTGAGACAAGCACTTTTGAACAATCATAATAACTGCACTGAGAGGGATTAATAAAGAACCAAATCACGATGATGCTGTAGCACTGCATGATTTTCTGTTATTATTTTTATTTTTCTCTTGTGTAGAAATACAAGAGAGCATGATAAATCGCAAAAACAATTGGTTCTGTTGTCATATTGAGCTAGTAGAAATTTAGAATAAGAACATTATCGAGAGGATAACAGTGTCAACTGCAACATGAAGTGTACGAACTGTTCTCCTCACTCTCACGCACTGTTTATTATCCATATAAAGAAGAGAGGAGAGTACTAGGATCAATCAACTTGAGATATATTTATCGAATCGAATAATGAGCATCGCACAAATATTCCATGGATCATGTAAATTGTAATCATCTTTATGGGTTTGAAGCCGAAATAAAATGTCATTTTTAACCGATAAAGTAACCATGCATTGTCATGTTAAGGAAGAAGCATCACAATTTTGATGAATGACTTGAACATGAAATAAACTTATGAGTGAATATTGTATTGTGTTTTCGTTGAGAAATTGTGGTGCTACGTATGTTCATAGAGGACTAGGTCAGTGTGTGATTAGTTGGTATTGTAACACACAACTCATTGAATAGATGTAGGACGTGTGTACTGCTCTAGTCATGTCCTTATGTTAATAGAGTATGTGTGGGAGATAGCGCGAACGCAGTCTCCCGCTACCAAAAATTACGCACCCGAGTTACCCACATTTGGGGTAATCGCAGGGGTCAGCAACACCGGAGTGCAATGGTGAGCCTCACCCTGGGGGAACCACCTTCATGATCATGGTATCCCCTGTGCCAGGTAAGTATGATTTTGTGGGTGGACGGAGGAACGCCAATGACATTCCCTGACAGCCGTAAACAACTCTTCCGATAGAAACAAGAAAACAGAAGAACACACTAGTGGATCGCGATGAAAGCATAACCTTCCGGTTATCATTGAATATCTTACACAAAAAGTGACTATCAAATAGTCAAAATCATAAAATTACAATTCGAAAATGAAATTTTTTCTCACACTTGGATGGGTAACTGCGCTATTTCTGAGCAACGGTATGAAGTCTACAAAAAGCTGAAGACTATAGAGTAGCACACCATGTGCAAAAGGCTTCAACACGAAAGCAAATTTGTTGCGCTTTACTTTGAAGTAAGCTGTATTGATGGAGCTTCAATTGTGTGCATTATAAATTAAATCATATTTACTATAACTGAGATGTGACAACAGAAGGACACAACGTCTTGTGCATATAGTGGGGAAGATTGCTATATTGGAAAAATGTTCATAAAATAAACGAGCCAACGAAAACGAGACACTTCGAGAATGACCGATGTTTGCAACAATTAGCAATTTTTGGAGAGTTCAGTTTGAGATGATTTTATTTTCGTGGACCGGTCCCGGAGGTAGTGCAATACCGGGTCGATCCGCGGCAAAGCTGAAGCAAGCTTCTAACACTTCGCCATGATCCAAAAATCAGATTAATATCGTTGGAGCCGCGTGGGCTCCGTATCAGATATTAAGCTGATAAGAACAGATACTACACTTTGATCTTAGCCAAAAGGCCGAGAAGCGATACCGAACGAGTGATGCGACAGTCACCTCATTCAGAGTACTGAACGTATTTTACCAATCGGTTCAGTAACGCCGTGATAACGAGTAGATGCATTTATGAAGAGGCCTATAGACAAACAATTTAGAAACCACATTCAGAGTCACGTCCTAAAACTAAACGAGGATGTCGAAAAACCCTTAATCAATGGAACCCAGACTGTTCAGAAAAGTAACGTTAGCCATGCGATATATATAAGGTCGAAAGAAAACTATTTTTATATGATCATACACTGAGTATGGTGAGTAAATTCTGTGCAAATACTAGATATTCTATTAATATCGCACCGAATAATACAAAGCTGATCTATCAGGAATCAAAGAGCGAATGTGAATTGAAATGTGAAGTAAAGTTTCAGGTGTTGGATAACACACGGATTTGCCATTGCTGTGGTGCTCACTCTGGCTTCCTTTCAGAACGCATAAATCTTTCGCCTTTTACTAAAGATTTCCGTGGAAGGGGGCAACTCAATGAGTCTAACCTAATTTCTTTGGTGGCTTGCCTCGCAAGCCTTATAAATCTAAAATCAAAACGATTCACACCAATTAATGATGAAGCCACTGGAAATTTTTGAACTGCGTGAACTAATAGAGGGGCACGCAAAGTCAAAATTTCACCATTAGGCATCACAGCAAACGAGTGCATACACATTAACAACACACACCAGATTTTCATCAATATGCTGGAGATTCGCTTTGATAACCCCAATTATTTTTCATCAATCTCTCTATTTTGCTTGCACACCCCATCCATCAATGTATATGATTGAAATAGTGAGCCTGGATACATTTTTGGTATATACAGGATGCAAAGCTAATTGATACTACAAACAACAAAGTGAGTGCATCTCAACAATAAGATTATTTGATTCAAAATAACAAGGTCCAACAAGAGACCACAAAATTTAGTGTGTGCTTTAGACACGGTTTAGATACGATACCAGTAAAACGTGGTAAAGGGAACAGTGAAAATTCAAGTGAGACAAGCACTTTTGAACAATCATAATAACTGCACTGAGAGGGATTAATAAAGAACCAAATCACGATGATGCTGTAGCACTGCATGATTTTCTGTTATTATTTTTATTTTTCTCTTGTGTAGAAATACAAAAGAGCATGATAAACCGCAAAAACAATTGGTTCTGTTGTCATATTGAGCTAGTAGAAATTTAGAATAAGAACATTATCGAGAGGATAACAGTGTCAACTGCAACATGAAGTGTACGAACTGTTCTCCTCACTCTCACGCACTGTTTATTATCCATATAAAGAAGAGAGGAGAGTACTAGGATCAATCAACTTGAGATATATTTATCGAATCGAATAATGAGCATCGCACAAATATTCCATGGATCATGTAAATTGTAATCATCTTTATGGGTTTGAAGCCGAAATAAAATGTCATTTTTAACCGATAAAGTAACCATGCATTGTCATGTTAAGGAAGAAGCATCACAATTTTGATGAATGACTTGAACATGAAATAAACTTATGAGTGAATATTGTATTGTGTTTTCGTTGAGAAATTGTGGTGCTACGTATGTTCATAGAGGACTAGGTCAGTGTGTGATTAGTTGGTATTGTAACACACAACTCATTGAATAGATGTAGGACGTGTGTGCTGCTCTAGTCATGTCCTTATGTTAATAGAATATGTGTGGGAGATAGCGCGAACGCAGTCTCCCGCTACCAAAAATTACGCACCCGAGTTACCCACATTTGGGGTAATCGCAGGGGTCAGCAACACCGGAGTGCAATGGTGAGCCTCACCCTGGGGGAACCACCTTCATGATCATGGTATCCCCTGTGCCAGGTAAGTATGATTTTGTGGGTGGACGGAGGAACGCCAATGACATTCCCTGACAGCCGTAAACAACTCTTCCGATAGAAACAAGAAAACAGAAGAACACACTAGTGGATCGCGATGAAAGCATAACCTTCCGGTTATCATTGAATATCTTACACAAAAAGTGACTATCAAATAGTCAAAATCATAAAATTACAATTCGAAAATGAAATTTTTTCTCACACTTGGATGGGTAACTGCGCTATTTCTGAGCAACGGTATGAAGTCTACAAAAAGCTGAAGACTATAGAGTAGCACACCATGTGCAAAAGGCTTCAACACGAAAGCAAATTTGTTGCGCTTTACTTTGAAGTAAGCTGTATTGATGGAGCTTCAATTGTGTGCATTATAAATTAAATCATATTTACTATAACTGAGATGTGACAACAGAAGGACACAACGTCTTGTGCATATAGTGGGGAAGATTGCTATATTGGAAAAATGTTCATAAAATAAACGAGCCAACGAAAACGAGACACTTCGAGAATGACCGATGTTTGCAACAATTAGCAATTTTTGGAGAGTTCAGTTTGAGATGATTTTATTTTCGTGGACCGGTCCCGGAGGTAGTGCAATACCGGGTCGATCCGCGGCAAAGCTGAAGCAAGCTTCTAACACTTCGCCATGATCCAAAAATCAGATTAATATCGTTGGAGCCGCGTGGGCTCCGTATCAGATATTAAGCTGATAAGAACAGATACTACACTTTGATCTTAGCCAAAAGGCCGAGAAGCGATACCGAACGAGTGATGCGACAGTCACCTCATTCAGAGTACTGAACGTATTTTACCAATCGGTTCAGTAACGCCGTGATAACGAGTAGATGCATTTATGAAGAGGCCTATAGACAAACAATTTAGAAACCACATTCAGAGTCACGTCCTAAAACTAAACGAGGATGTCGAAAAACCCTTAATCAATGGAACCCAGACTGTTCAGAAAAGTAACGTTAGCCATGCGATATATATAAGGTCGAAAGAAAACTATTTTTATATGATCATACACTGAGTATGGTGAGTAAATTCTGTGCAAATACTAGATATTCTATTAATATCGCACCGAATAATACAAAGCTGATCTATCAGGAATCAAAGAGCGCATGTGAATTGAAATGTGAAGTAAAGTTTCAGGTGTTGGATAACACACGGATTTGCCATTGCTGTGGTGCTCACTCTGGCTTCCTTTCAGAACGCATAAATCTTTCGCCTTTTACTAAAGATTTCCGTGGAAGGGGGCAACTCAATGAGTCTAACCTAATTTCTTTGGTGGCTTGCCTCGCAAGCCTTATAAATCTAAAATCAAAACGATTCACACCAATTAATGATGAGGCCACTGGAAATTTTTGAACTGCGTGAACTAATAGAAGGGCACGCAAAGTCAAAATTTCACCATTAGGCATCACAGCAAACGAGTGCATACACATTAACAACACACCAGATTTTCATCAATATGCTGGAGATTCGCTTTGATAACCCCAATTATTTTTCATCAATCTCTCTATTTTGCTTGCACACCCCATCCATCAATGTATATGATTGAAATAGTGAGCCTGGATACATTTTTGGTATATAGAGGATGCAAAGCTAATTGATACTACAAACAACAAAGTGAGTGCATCTCAACAATAAGATTATTTGATTCAAAATAACAAGGTCCAACAAGAGACCACAAAATTTAGTGTGTGCTTTAGACACGGTTTAGATACGATACCAGTAAAACGTGGTAAAGGGAACAGTGAAAATTCAAGTGAGACAAGCACTTTTGAACAATCATAATAACTGCACTGAGAGGGATTAATAAAGAACCAAATCACGATGATGCTGTAGCACTGCATGATTTTCTGTTATTATTTTTATTTTTCT
Organism: Caprella mutica; assembly: GCA_947561585.1. Lineage (NCBI taxonomy): Eukaryota > Metazoa > Arthropoda > Malacostraca > Amphipoda > Caprellidae > Caprella > Caprella mutica. The sequence goes on along the minus strand of CANNZV010002340.1, from coordinate 96,874 downwards.
CTTGTGTAGAAATACAAGAGAGCATGATAAATCGCAAAAACAATTGGTTCTGTTGTCATATTGAGCAAGTAGAAATTTAGAATAAGAACATTATCGAGAGGATAACAGTGTCAACTGCAACATGAAGTGTACGAACTGTTCTCCTCACTCTCACGCACTGTTTATTATCCATATAAAGAAGAGAGGAGAGTACTAGGATCAATCAACTTGAGATATATTTATCGAATCGAATAATGAGCATCGCACAAATATTCCATGGATCATGTAAATTGTAATCATCTTTATGGGTTTGAAGCCGAAATAAAATGTCATTTTTAACCGATAAAGTAACCATGCATTGTCATGTCAAGGAAGAAGCATCACAATTTTGATGAATGACTTGAACATGAAATAAACTTATGAGTGAATATTGTATTGTGTTTTCGTTGAGAAATTGTGGTGCTACGTATGTTCATAGAGGACTAGGTCAGTGTGTGATTAGTTGGTATTGTAACACACAACTCATTGAATAGATGTAGGACGTGTGTGCTGCTCTAGTCATGTCCTTATGTTAATAGAGTATGTGTGGGAGATAGCGCGAACGCAGTCTCCCGCTACCAAAAATTACGCACCCGAGTTACCCACATTTGGGGTAATCGCAGGGGTCAGCAACACCGGAGTGCAATGGTGAGCCTCACCCTGGGGGAACCACCTTCATGATCATGGTATCCCCTGTGCCAGGTAAGTATGATTTTGTGGGTGGACGGAGGAACGCCAATGACATTCCCTGACAGCCGTAAACAACTCTTCCGATAGAAACAAGAAAACAGAAGAACACACTAGTGGATCGCGATGAAAGCATAACCTTCCGGTTATCATTGAATATCTTACACAAAAAGTGACTATCAAATAGTCAAAATCATAAAATTACAATTCGAAAATGAAATTTTTTCTCACACTTGGATGGGTAACTGCGCTATTTCTGAGCAACGGTATGAAGTCTACAAAAAGCTGAAGACTATAGAGTAGCACACCATGTGCAAAAGGCTTCAACACGAAAGCAAATTTGTTGCGCTTTACTTTGAAGTAAGCTGTATTGATGGAGCTTCAATTGTGTGCATTATAAATTAAATCATATTTACTATAACTGAGATGTGACAACAGAAGGACACAACGTCTTGTGCATATAGTGGGGAAGATTGCTATATTGGAAAAATGTTCATAAAATAAACGAGCCAACGAAAACGAGACACTTCGAGAATGACCGATGTTTGCAACAATTAGCAATTTTTGGAGAGTTCAGTTTGAGATGATTTTATTTTCGTGGACCGGTCCCGGAGGTAGTGCAATACCGGGTCGATCCGCGGCAAAGCTGAAGCAAGCTTCTAACACTTCGCCATGATCCAAAAATCAGATTAATATCGTTGGAGCCGCGTGGGCTCCGTATCAGATATTAAGCTGATAAGAACAGATACTACACTTTGATCTTAGCCAAAAGGCCGAGAAGCGATACCGAACGAGTGATGCGACAGTCACCTCATTCAGAGTACTGAACGTATTTTACCAATCGGTTCAGTAACGCCGTGATAACGAGTAGATGCATTTATGAAGAGGCCTATAGACAAACAATTTAGAAACCACATTCAGAGTCACGTCCTAAAACTAAACGAGGATGTCGAAAAACCCTTAATCAATGGAACCCAGACTGTTCAGAAAAGTAACGTTAGCCATGCGATATATATAAGGTCGAAAGAAAACTATTTTTATATGATCATACACTGAGTATGGTGAGTAAATTCTGTGCAAATACTAGATATTCTATTAATATCGCACCGAATAATACAAAGCTGATCTATCAGGAATCAAAGAGCGAATGTGAATTGAAATGTGAAGTAAAGTTTCAGGTGTTGGATAACACACGGATTTGCCATTGCTGTGGTGCTCACTCTGGCTTCCTTTCAGAACGCATAAATCTTTCGCCTTTTACTAAAGATTTCCGTGGAAGGGGGCAACTCAATGAGTCTAACCTAATTTCTTTGGTGGCTTGCCTCGCAAGCCTTATAAATCTAAAATCAAAACGATTCACACCAATTAATGATGAGGCCACTGGAAATTTTTGAACTGCGTGAACTAATAGAAGGGCACGCAAAGTCAAAATTTCACCATTAGGCATCACAGCAAACGAGTGCATACACATTAACAACACACCAGATTTTCATCAATATGCTGGAGATTCGCTTTGATAACCCCAATTATTTTTCATCAATCTCTCTATTTTGCTTGCACACCCCATCCATCAATGTATATGATTGAAATAGTGAGCCTGGATACATTTTTGGTATATAGAGGATGCAAAGCTAATTGATACTACAAACAACAAAGTGAGTGCATCTCAACAATAAGATTATTTGATTCAAAATAACAAGGTCCAACAAGAGACCACAAAATTTAGTGTGTGCTTTAGACACGGTTTAGATACGATACCAGTAAAACGTGGTAAAGGGAACAGTGAAAATTCAAGTGAGACAAGCACTTTTGAACAATCATAATAACTGCACTGAGAGGGATTAATAAAGAACCAAATCACGATGATGCTGTAGCACTGCATGATTTTCTGTTATTATTTTTATTTTTCTCTTGTGTAGAAATACAAGAGAGCATGATAAATCGCAAAAACAATTGGTTCTGTTGTCATATTGAGCAAGTAGAAATTTAGAATAAGAACATTATCGAGAGGATAACAGTGTCAACTGCAACATGAAGTGTACGAACTGTTCTCCTCACTCTCACGCACTGTTTATTATCCATATAAAGAAGAGAGGAGAGTACTAGGATCAATCAACTTGAGATATATTTATCGAAGCGAATAATGAGCATCGCACAAATATTCCATGGATCATGTAAATTGTAATCATCTTTATGGGTTTGAAGCCGAAATAAAATGTCATTTTTAACCGATAAAGTAACCATGCATTGTCATGTCAAGGAAGAAGCATCACAATTTTGATGAATGACTTGAACATGAAATAAACTTATGAGTGAATATTGTATTGTGTTTTCGTTGAGAAATTGTGGTGCTACGTATGTTCATAGAGGACTAGGTCAGTGTGTGATTAGTTGGTATTGTAACACACAACTCATTGAATAGATGTAGGACGTGTGTGCTGCTCTAGTCATGTCCTTATGTTAATAGAGTATGTGTGGGAGATAGCGCGAACGCAGTCTCCCGCTACCAAAAATTACGCACCCGAGTTACCCACATTTGGGGTAATCGCAGGGGTCAGCAACACCGGAGTGCAATAGTGAGCCTCACCCTGGGGGAACCACCTTCATGATCATGGTATCCCCTGTGCCAGGTAAGTATGATTTTGTGGGTGGACGGAGGAACGCCAATGACATTCCCTGACAGCCGTAAACAACTCTTCCGATAGAAACAAGAAAACAGAAGAACACACTAGTGGATCGCGATGAAAGCATAACCTTCCGGTTATCATTGAATATCTTACACAAAAAGTGACTATCAAATAGTCAAAATCATAAAATTACAATTCGAAAATGAAATTTTTTCTCACACTTGGATGGGTAACTGCGCTATTTCTGAGCAACGGTATGAAGTCTACAAAAAGCTGAAGACTATAGAGTAGCACACCATGTGCAAAAGGCTTCAACACGAAAGCAAATTTGTTGCGCTTTACTTTGAAGTAAGCTGTATTGATGGAGCTTCAATTGTGTGCATTATAAATTAAATCATATTTACTATAACTGAGATGTGACAACAGAAGGACACAACGTCTTGTGCATATAGTGGGGAAGATTGCTATATTGGAAAAATGTTCATAAAATAAACGAGCCAACGAAAACGAGACACTTCGAGAATGACCGATGTTTGCAACAATTAGCAATTTTTGGAGAGTTCAGTTTGAGATGATTTTATTTTCGTGGACCGGTCCCGGAGGTAGTGCAATACCGGGTCGATCCGCGGCAAAGCTGAAGCAAGCTTCTAACACTTCGCCATGATCCAAAAATCAGATTAATATCGTTGGAGCCGCGTGGGCTCCGTATCAGATATTAAGCTGATAAGAACAGATACTACACTTTGATCTTAGCCAAAAGGCCGAGAAGCGATACCGAACGAGTGATGCGACAGTCACCTCATTCAGAGTACTGAACGTATTTTACCAATCGGTTCAGTAACGCCGTGATAATGAGTAGATGCATTTATGTAGAGGCCTCTAGACAAACAATTTAGAAACCACATTCAGAGTCACGTCCTAAAACTAAACAAGGATGTCGAAAAACCCTCAATCAAAGGAACCCAGGCTGTTCAGAAAAGTAACGTTAGCCAATCAAAAAAAGTAAGACATTGTAGTTGAAGAGCATAACACTAGAGTTATTCTTTGAAACTGCAAGTAGCATTAAAAATGATAAACATGGAAAAGACTGCATAATCTAAATCAAAACAGTTCGAGTACCAAGGTACGCCACCCCCTTCTCTCCATTCATCACAGGCAGTTTCAGAATAGAGCCATTTTAAATCAATTAAAAGTGTAAACTTACCTAATCAGAAGAATTGATGATCCGTTTTTCTTCCACTAAATCTGGTTACCAGCATAGGGTCTCAGAAAAATTTCTCTGGAAAATAAATAATAAACAACAGTAATAACTTAATTACATTTTTAAAAATAAATCGGCAGGTTATAGATAAATGTATTCACCTTGTTATCTGAGTAATATTTAGGTTGGGTATATAGTAGTAGCGTGAAGAGAGCTTCAACAAAGAAATGGCACAGCTAAATCTTCATAAATGAACACGTATCCCTTATTTCAACAGCTGTTCATGCACCATCTGAAATAAATTAATTTGTTAATTTATTTTCAAATGAATAGCATTATTTGTTTTGTAGTGACATTGAGCTGAACTCTGCTAAAAGAAAGGTCTACTCTACATCAAATTAGTAGCATATTATAAACAAATCACTATATGTACAAAAAAAATTATCTTTCATTTTAATTAACAGTACAACCAAAATCATTATAATAGCTAGCTACCTCAAACTCATCAAGTAGAAATGGATGCAAATAATTTAGATGTCATCTGCCGCCTATTAACAAAGTCTCTGTGACTTCAATTCTTCACTCCCCATATATCCTTGATGTGGTAGAAAACAAATTGATTATTTCGGCAAGTTATTCATGCAGCCGATCGAAGGTGTTAAAACTTTTTTTTCACATTACAGCAGTATGTGTTTTCACCTCCTCCTTGAGTTCCTTGTCTTTATGAAGAGGCGACACTACCGAACTACTGAAAAAAACGAATGGTGTGTTTGGTTATTAATATAAGAACCATCATGAAAGGTTTAAAACTATTTATCATTATTTTATTCATTGAAGATAAATTTTCAACTAACATAGAAATAATGAACAAGGCTTTAGATCAATATTAATAATGATAACTTAATGTTAATTGTCAGTATATGTCTGAAAGACTGAGAAAATAAAATAATAAGGATTAATATTAATAATACATGAACTTACCATTGAATCATCAATATCGTTTATTGCCAAATATGAATATTTGTTGAGTAGAAGCTCAGCAATCTCTCTATACTGAGGAGATGTTGGGAAGCTGAAAATAATTGAAGAGGGAATTATGAACAAAATTCAAAAATACTGTAACTGTTTCTTAAAAAAAGAATTAAAATTCTAGTTGAAGGATCAGTATGTGCATAACATAGCAGAAAGGTACTAAACTATCAAGCTACAAATGACAAATAACGACAAGGAAAGATCAAGCTACTTATCAATATACACTATTGTAAATGATAATGCCAACCAATTGCAATACATTTATGTTGGTAGAGTCTTGGAGAATTCCATTAGATAGATTCCAAAATGCTCGCTCAGAGTCACCTTTAGTTCTTTACCTTCAAATTAATTTAGTAAGGATGCAGGCATCCTTCTCTCATATGACTCAAATTGATCTGGACATGGTTTTAAACTGTTGAAGGAAATCAATATAATTAATATCCATAAGGTTTTATATTTGCTTCAATCACTGATGATCCTATAGGTTAGAAAATTGTTAGATCAAAAAGGTAATGAAAAACAAGGGAGAAAAATTAAAATCGATAAAATTGGAGAGAAATTTAGTTTCTTTTCAAGATAGGAGAGGCAGACTTATTGAGAGTATATTATTGAACTTGGAGGAAGTTTAATAGCAATACGTAAGCACATCTGTACAAGCACAATACCAGGTCCTCATCCAAAGGACAATAATGTGGCACTTAAACTCTACATCTCTCTCTCCCCCCAAAACTAGCTAAATTTATCAAATTTTCATAAATTCTCATCAAATAACATTACAATTTAAAGCATAAGAAAAAATAGAAATTCTCACCATGTGAAATTGACGAGTTCATAATTTTTTGGAGAATTTGGTTATTTATACTTTTACTGTTTTATCCAAAAATCATCATTGAAGTTTGCTTGCTGTTGCCAGTCAGCAGAATATGGGAGATATTGGGAATATTATCTACAGACAAATTTTAATGAAATCATTTAATCCCTTTCCATGTTTTGAAGTATGGACAATGTCACCAGTCTGCTGAAGAGTCTTTTCATGATTTAAAATATAAGTAAAATATCTCACTACAGACTTTGTATGGATGAATAAAACAAAAATAGTCTCGAAAGTTTCACGTAGCTACATCAGACATGAAGCAAATTATGTTTTCAAGTGTAAAGTGTTCTCATGAGATGCTGTTGAGAGCTAAAATTCACTTTTTTAACCCTTTAGCGACCAGGTGGACACTCGAGTCTCCTTTCATATAGTAGTCCCATGGGACCAACTGTGGCCGGCCATATGTGTCCTCTTAATTTTTTTTATAAATTAAAAAAAAATTCTCATCAAATGATTTTTATACATATCCTCACTGATGTCTTAACTCAAAAAAAAGTTATCAAATATTTTATTCAAAGTCAGAAAAAAAAGTGGCTCACTAAAGGGTTAATGTATTAAATGCCAGTGTGAATAGAATGTCTCCTCAGACCCAGGATTATTTTTACAGAAATTGTGATTTGGTCTCGGCAAGTAACATGGGAACATAGTAATTATATAAAACTTAAATCCACAATCAATCTTCAAATCCTGTCATACTATTCACACTGGGTCACTGAGTTACTGCTAGATACCTTATTGAATGTGGTAATCTCGGATCAGCAAGCTTGGAAATGGAAACCAATGTATTTTCTCACTATAGCTAGCTAGTAGCTACTATAAATAATACTGGCAAGTTGGCAACATTTATGTCATGCCCATACTTAGAAATTAGAAACACCAATACCTATGATTAAAATTAATTTCACAGTGAACATAAACTGGGATGTCTGACCCCAAATCTAGAATGTGTCTCTGGACTCTCAGAAATTTTAATTTGAGATAGTAAAGGCCTTGTTACACGGTTCGAGTTACTGTCGTGACAGTGGCCAGCAGCTGTCCCACTGTACTCGCATGCCAGTAGCTCAACTCGCCTCACCCGGTCACACAAGTGCTAGCTGATGGCTTGAAAATAGGCAGTTAGTGAACCTACACTCGCATTTTGACGAAGATAAGGAAACTAAAATTTCAAACTTTTAAAATAAATTTATTATTTGTAATTTATTTATAAATTCATTATTTATTTGTAAATTAATAATTGATTAATAAATTAATAATTGTTTTATAAATTAATAATTTTATAATTTATTTATAAATTTTCTTATAATCCGAGTCTCGCTCAGGGGCGTATCTAGGATTCGGTCAAGGGGGGGGGGCACTTTTCAAATAATTTAACGTTTCTGAAAAAAATCTACGGATAATTCCTCAGACTGATCAGTTATTGGATTATTTTAATTGCTTTGAACATGCTTTCACTGTGTTTCGTCAGAAAACTCATTTTTTAAATTGCAAAATGGGAGGACGTCATTATGTTCATAAAGTATAAAGAATGGATTTTATCCTATTAATATTGGCATTTTTCTTAAACCTTAAAAATGTTTTTGAATTTGAGAAGAAATGCATCGTCCTGTACTCTGTAGTTTGCCAAAACACCTTCTTCTTCAACAGTATGTCAAAAATTCATGCTTCACTCCATGACAAGTGAAAGGGTGGCTAAATCTTACCACCTGAAAAAGTTCACAAGAGTTCGTGGTCTATTCATTAAAACTGGTTCTATTCACAAGAAAGACAAACTATAACAAAACCAAAAAGAACAGAAACAGTGATTCAGGAGGTGAAGAGTTTCTATGAAGAACTCACCAGAACCCCCAGTTTCTCAGCAGATTTCACAAAACATTATTCCGTTGTGGAGGATCGTCAGGTACACTAATGAAAATCCCTGAAATATCTACGGAATAAATGCTAAGGTAGTATCTTTGTTGCCATAATTAATTGAATGAAAATAATCTTTCATGCGTTCCTTGATGATGATGGAAACTTGTCATCGGTTAATGGTGTTTCATATCTCAGATTGCTACAGGACATTATTTGGTGCTAGTTTGCTATGCGATCTGATCATCGTTTACTGGTTTGGCATGCGATCTATTCAGAATTTATTAGCAAATATAAAAGATACAAATACGAGATACCAAATATATTTCTTAAATCATTATATACCATTTACATATGCAAAGCCTTATCATGGAAATACTTCAAGAAAATATCATTAAATAAACTACATCCTACTAAACTTATATGAATATAAAGTAAAATAGGTGATTAATATATGTTTTTTTTTACTTTTAATGCATTGGTCTACATTGTTTGTTTTGTATCACAGTTACTTACAAAGAAAAATTATCATAATTATTAAAATAAAAATTATCAGATCACATTAACCTCACAGATCGCATACCAAACTAGCACCCCTTATTTGGTCCATACTGCATCTCGTTCTTCACTTTGGTGGATGCAAGACGGCGCTTCACCACATTGAACAAATGCAGTTCTAGAATCTCTCATTGAAAAGGTTAGAGGCCGATTCATTAGCAGAAGAACGGAAAATTCCTGGCCAGCACACAATCAATATCACAACCCTTTGGATTTTCACTTCTTGGCTGATACACAAACTCGAGTTTATATATGAAAAAGAATATTCCATTGTGTCTCTTATACAAAGTGTTTGAAGTTTCGCTGAAAGGTATAACCCGGAGACCCCTAAGAAATTATGAAAGAATGTTTCGCAGTTTGCTTCGTTCTGTCTTCAGGCTGGAGATGGTCATTTTTAACTTTTGTAGCGACACAGGAGATGTGCTTCATATGATATAGCCATATATATGGAACAATAAATGTTTAATAATAATACTTTCTTTTCCATCAAAGTGGTGTATCTATGATGACAATTAATGCATTAGAAGTGTTTCTAATTTGCAATTTAAAAATGTCGTTTCTGATGGGACACAGTGTGTCAGTGGATGAGTTGTACCACGGTACAGGAACATAATCGGGTATAGTACCTAGCAGACGACACAAAAATATGACGTCACCACAACAACACATTCCTTGTTTGTGACCGAGTGGCTCATAATTCCTCGTATTTGCATGTTAATATCAAGAAGTTTAAAGTCATTTTATAAGGGTTTCGTACAAAAGAAAAGCGAAAATGACGATTGAACCTCAAAGTTGAATATATAGACATAATTCAGGTGTGTTTTTATTGTTAATTTCTTTAACTTATCTATAAAAAATAGGGTCTTGAAAATATGCTACCTAGGAGCGTTAAGTAGTGCTAGTTAACTGCTCAATTGTAGTTCCTATGAATAACAAATAAGGAAAAAAATAATGGAATACAATTTAACCAATGCCTAGTTAGTAATTGATGAGAAAAAAAATTAAATATAGAAGTGCTAAGTTTAAGTAGGTTTTCCCATGTTTCAAAAAGTGGTCAGAGTCGCCATTTCCAGTCAACCGGTGGTCACGTCAAACTATAGATTCTATCAGCTGATTACCATACCCTATGCTACTGTATCCTGAGTTGTACAGTCCATAAGCTGTATATCAAGTCCAATAGACTGATAGTCATTAACTTAATCACAATATTCAATCATTGGCTGCAGCAAAAATAATCAAAATTATACTGCTACACTATGTTTCCTCAGATAACGTAATTTTTTAATTGCAAATTAGAAGCACTTAAAAATAAGTCAAATACCATTATAGATGCATCACTTTGAAGGGAAAGAAAGAATTTTTATTATTGTTAACATTTATTGTCTTATAACATATGAGGCACATCACCTGAGGTCATACAAAAGTTGTTGAAAATGACCCCCTCCGAAGTGAAGACAGAACAATGCACGCTTCAGAACATTCTTGCATACTTTCTTGAGAGTCTTATTGTTTTTTTTTGTTTTTTTGAACGGAGATTTGAGCACATTGTATAAGAGACTCATTGGGATCTTTTGTTTTATATATAAACTTATAAACTCGAGTTTGTGCAGCAGCCCATATGCGAAAGTCTAAAGAGTTGAGATCTGGACTGTGTGCTGACCAGAAATTTTATTTCCGTACTTCTGCTAATCACTCGACCTCGAAACTTTTCCTTAAATTCTAGAGCTGCATTTGGTCTTGCATCCACCAAAAGTGAAGAAATTGCAGGCTGGGATCAGAGTTTTGAAAAACATTAATATGGTAACATGTTGCCTTGTTCGTTAGGGAATGCTTGAACAATTTGAACCATTCCATTAATAATTGCAACCTTAGCATCATACGTCATATCTATCATTTTCTTTCCAGATATTTCGAAGATTTCCATTCGTATTTTTTCTATGTGTTTTTGATGGAGGTAAATTAACTTCTCGTCTGTCCAAACGATTCAATTGGCAATGTTGGATGGTTGCTGCATAATCCACTCACAAAACTGCTATTTTTGTGGTTTTCGTTAATGGTCGAACTGAAGTTCATTGATAAAAACGGAAACTAAATGAATGCATGACGATCCTCCACCACGTGGTTTTGGTGTGGATGAAATCTGCTGAAAAGCTTTTCTGAGAGAAAAAACTAGTGGTTTCTTCAAAGAAACTCTTCACCTCCTGAATGCAGTTTGTGTTTTTTTTTTCATTTTTTTTCTTGTGAATCGAACCAGTTTCATTGAATAGACTACGAACTTTTCCATTTATTTTGGGAAAGCATGAATTTTCAGCGTATTGTTGAAGAAGAAGGTGTTTTGGCAAACTACAGAGTACAGGACGATGCATTTCTTCTCAAATTCAAAAACATTTTTAAATTGAAGAACAATGCTTATATTAATAGTGTGATAGAAATCCACTCTCAATGGACAAAATGGCTTATACATAATACGACTTGAATCAATTTAATTTCTCGAATTTTGCAATTTAAAAATGACGATTTTGATAGAATACTGAGTTCAAGCATGTCAAAAGCAATTAAAAATAATCAAATAATTGACATTTCTTCAATTTGAAGGATTAATCCATGTATTTTTTATTAATCCGTAGATTTATTTTTAAAAAGTTCAGACCTCAAGGGGGGGGCATCTGCCCCAAATGCCCCCCCCTTGTATACGCGCCTGGTCTCGCTGTCGAATGGTTTACTCGCCCATGAGTGGCGAGTAAAAAAAAATGTTGTGGTAACTCGCAAGGAGTTACTAACCTCCTTGCACATGACAGTTACTCGACTGATGCGGTCACAGTGTGCGAGTAGCTGCAATACAGTAACTGGATAGGTCAACTCGCACGTTTACTTGCACCGTGTAACAAGGCCTTTACTCTCAGACTTCAAACAGATTCAGGATATCCCTCAGCTAAATTTAGTAAATTAATGGTAACAAAGGAAATAATTCAAAATCACTTCAGACTCCATGACCTCAAACTCCTAAATTTGAATTAAGGTATGTCTCAGAGAGTGTGTGTTTGGTGCACAAAACCCACTGACTTTTTCAAATAGCTGTAAAAATCCACCATCATATTTGGCTGATCTACCAACATTTTCCCAATTTAGCCTCCAAAAATGAATGGTAAGCTGGTAACATAGAAATAAATAGAAAAAAATCAACAGACTTGTTAAACTATTATATTCAAAGGGCAAAAAAAACGTTGACAAGTCGGTAGAATTTAATCTAAAATACAGTTTGGATTGAAGTTGCTGACTCACCAGTGCAGTTTAGTGAAAAGGGATCCAGATCTGAGGTCGCCACAGTTAAGATATTTTAAAGTTTAAACTTGACCTCAGAGTGAAGACTTTACTCTTGAAAAACATCCTTATGCTTCATGTCTGATGTATGTATGATGTACCTCTTGAGACAATTATATTGTGATTTACTTGTTATTTACATGTTTTCCAACTTATTTCAATTCTCAAAAGTAAACAGTTTTCTGGTTACTTTGTCCATAACAATACTTTGAAACATAAAACAGGACTACATGAGGAGACTCACAGAGTCATATTCTGCAGGTTCGCAAGTCGCAGGTGACGAGTCTTCAGAACTTGGAACATTTTCCAAGACTTATACCATGTTATAGTCATAGAATATGTCAAGAAAAAATCATAAAGCCAATTAATTAGCTTACATTTCAAAAAACTCAGATATATGTAATTGGCTTAAAATTTTGAATTAATTCCTATGTTCCCATGTTAATTTTGGCTTGAAATATTCAAAAATGAGTTTACAGTTTGCCGGCCTCTGAAACAAGCACATGGGTCACTTAGAGTCTCTCGTGATCTCACCTGAGCCCAAATTTAGATATTTCAGATCTCAGAGAGGCCTCAGCTGAGGGAGATTCTGAAAAATGGATGATATCAGTCCCAGACTCTAAGAGAGCAATTTAGTTCAAATTATTAAATCTGCTACTAACTTACTGAGACTTGAGAGCAACTTTACCAAATTACAACAAAAAATTATCTCTGAAATTAAAGAGAGTCAGTCAAGTAAAATAGTATGGCTCATGAACTCTCCATTTGTCTCTCCAAAATGATCAAAATATCATAAATTCTCTCCATAAACGAAAATAACATTGTAGCATACTAAGCATAGAATAAAAATAGATATTTCTCGCCATTTGAAATTGAAGGGGATCAAAATAACTATCACAAACTCGCCATTAAAATGGTGAGATTGCACATGCTTTACTACCTGTGTCACTCACTCACTCCGACTCAAGAGTGGATTTCTGAGAACACTTTAGACAATACAGGTTCCAGAAATTCAGAAAACTATGCCTACGGGAAAATACAAGTTATTACCTCCTTCCTAAGTAACCAGATGAGAATAACCTGAATAGGTATAGATGGGCCAGTCTGTATTTGGTGCACAAAATCCCACTGACTTTTCTCAAAAAGCTGAAAAAATCCACCAACAATTACCAATAATTTGGCTGATCCACCAAAATTTTGCCAAATTATAAAATAAAAATTAATAACAAAACTAGAAATAATTGAAATAAATAGCTAAAATTCCACCGACTTTGTTAGAATATTATTTTCAAGGGATGGAAAGTTCCACCGACATGTCGGTGTAAATTATCATGAAATGCAGTCTGGTACATAGGCAGTTTTAGCTGCCAAGTGGCAAGTGCAGTATAGTGTTGACTTTTGAGGGGTGAAATAAGTTGAAAACCTGTATAGTCTCAAGAGATACATATGCTGTCCTGCCTGTGCATGCATGCCATGTAACAGAGCCAGTCAGCAAAAGATGCATGAAGGTGTGAAGTTTATCCAGCGACTATTGAGGCCTTGAAATTAGTCTCCTGAATTATCCGACGACATTTCCCTAATTAATTCCTATGTTTACATGTAAATAGTGGAGAGAATTTTGAGATTTTTAGTCATTTTGGAGAGAAATTTGAAAATCTTTGGAGACAAATTGTCCCAAAAATTAAATATCTGGAGACTGATTGTGCTGATTTGTGCATGCTTTGCAGACTGGTAACAGACTAACAGAGTATGTCAGTTAAAGCCAATTAATTGGCTTAAATTTCAAAAAGCCAAAACTCAGATTATATGTCTAATTGGCTTAAAATTTTGAATTAATTCTTATCTTCCCACGGTAATTTTGGCTTGAAATCTTCAAAAAATGAGCCAAATTGGCTTGGCTCAGAATTTTTGTAAAATTTTGGCTCAAAAATTGGCTTTGAATTTTCCAGCTTCTGAAACATGGCTGATGCATGATGCATCAGACATGAAGCATAAAGATGTTTTCAAATCTAAAGTCTTCACTAGGAAGTCAAATTTTTAATCTAAAAGAGAAATTTTCTCACTAAACTGGCGACTTTCCAGTCACACATAGAAATATGACCGTAGGCTACCTAGGGAAAATGGAATTTTATAATTTATCTCATTGTGGTTACTGGTTTCAACTTTCAAGTCCTATGACCATAAGAAATAATGGAGATATAAGGTAACCTATTACCTAGCTAAAAAGTCCTAGACTAAGCTAGGTAGGTAGTGAGGGTAAGTTCCAAATTATCAGATGGTTCCAAATTATCAGATGGTTCCACATTTTCGATCAAGTAAGAAAAGCTATCTGTATTAAATTATTATTCAACTTTTATTGTACCAAATTGGTATCTAAGATAAATGCATCATAGATAATACTTTTTCTCATACCTAAGTCCCCCTTTGCCTGAAAATGAGGAACCGCCCGATAATTCGGAACTCACTCTAGGTATGACTTACCTAAGATATTAATTACCTAATAGTTAACTAGCTTTACAGGCTAGGTAGGTACAACCGTAAATACAAGATGGCAAGTAATTAAGGGAATTGCTATTAACTACCTACACAGTTACACTGAACAAAAGTCAATTAAAAAGTTAAAAGATATGAATTTCACCTGAATTTCACACTAGGGCCAACCAACAGTGAACACTAACAGTCAACTGACAATTAGCTAACTTAGGTAGGTTTATAGGTACCAATTAGTACCCGAAACTGGTGCTACCTAGGTAAGTTCTGATAGTTGACAATGCATCCAATTAAGTACCAAAGATTAACATAGTAGCTCACTTGTTTACACAATAGGTACTTCCATAATCCAGATTCCATTCACAAGTTTCTGTAATCCTCCTCTCATCATTTGCAGGCGAACCAACCAAATTGCGCCTATCAGAGATGTCAACTAATCTCTAAAGCCCCGTCCAGACGCTCCGACAAATGCCCTGAGTTTGGAAATACTTTTGCTCAGGCGAACACGGGCAATCTCATTTCTGCCTGTGTTCGCGTCCAGACGAGAGCAATATGATCAGGAAACTGAAATGTCCGTGTTCGCGATTATGCATAATTAATTCATTGGAAAAAATATCATATGTTGTTGATGATAGTTAATACCTAATAATTTAGCTATTTTAGAAACATGATTTAAAAAATGATTACCTAGGTACCTATCGGATGTAAAATATAAATTCTTACCGAGGTACTAGGTACCTACCTAGCTGATTATATAATATAAATGCGTAATTAGATAACTAGACGATATATTATAACATAAATATATATCTAGGTATTTTATCTAGCCGATTATATACCTAATATAAATATTTACCTAGATATCTAACCTGAGTTACTTATAGTATAATACCTAGTACCTAGCTAGAAAAACGTCTCCTAGTACTCGCAAAGTGGGAGTTATAGTAGATCATGATAGGTCTATCAAAATTTAAATTTCCTTTATCTACGTACGTATAGCTACCTATACGTTTTACGCTCACTTCTAAATACTGTTTCCTATAAGCCTTAAATAGAATACTGTATGTTTACTAGTTAGGTAGGTACCTACTTACCTAGTAAATTTAGGAAAAACAACCAAATAATTCATACCTATTTATAGGCCGGGTAAGTATACCAAGTTATGGGACGGTTCCACATTTGAAAGAAAGAAATACTAATGATTACAATGAGAATTAAATAATAATTAAAATAGCTACCTATAATATTTATAATACGTGTCCGAAAATGTGGAACTGTTCGATAACTCGGAACTTACCCTAGTCACTGTAGTCAGTAACTAATATGTAGATAACTAATAACTAATCACATTTATTCTAAAAAATACACAAAAATTCATTCAAATTTATTTACAAAAATCTCAATCAAAGAATATAAATAGACTACTAAATAATTAATTCAATCTTTCATATCTAAAATGATAGTAATTATCAAATTTACTCCATATATCACAAATATTCATTCAAATAACAGTCGCGAACACTTGTTCGGGAACAAATTTGTCCAACATGTTGAAAGTCACTGACAGTTTCGATTCTTGTGATCGGGGACAAATTTGCCTGCCATATCGCGGACAAATTTGCTCGCGAACACCTGATTTCAGAGAAATCTGGGCATTTGTCGGAGCGTCTGGACGGGGCTTCACTCAGAGTGTCGAAAAGAATGACCAAGGTGATTGTTGAAGTGAGCCTCAAGTTTGCCCGCTGGTTTGCCACTCCACTGCGCGTTTGCCTGTTGTTTCAACACTCAGAGTGTGCAAAAGAGCCTCAATGTAAACAGGGCTTATGGATGCGTATTCAAGCGATTTTTGCACTGACGACTTCTGATGAAATCGGATGAAAATCAAATTCATACTTTCCAATGGGAGTGGTTACAGTGGCACCGATTTGGTCGTCAGAATACGTACGAAGTCGTCAGACTAACTTCAGCGTTCAAATGAGTTTGATTTTTTCATGCGACTTGCGACAATTTTCGGATATTTTTGTGTATATTTCTCTTTCTTTTGATTGCTGTTACTGTATACCCATGCATTTTGGAAATACATTATTAAATATTGGTATCAGAAATAATGCAAATATTATTTAATTATATAAAATTAATTATATCATAATATAATTATGGTGTCTGGAAAACTGCCAGGCGGAAAACTGCCAAGCGGAAAACTGCCAGTCACTTATTGGCAATATATGTACATTTTTTCACTTTCTGAAATATTCTTTAGTTATAAACACATTTTAATTTATAAAAAACGGCGTTAGTCCTTCTTTAAGAGGTTAAGGGGACATTCATTTTTACAGTAATAATTATGGTAACGACTCAATTACCGGACGATTAGGACACCCTTCACTTCAAGTAGTAATAACAACCAATGTAACACGTCTTTTCACGTCAAACCAGGCGCAATGACAAAGTATGATTGTCATTAGTTTTGATTTTGTAAACCAGTGCTGCCTATTTATGATGAAAAAAATCTACATGATTTTTAATTCGAATTATAAAAATGTAGTTTTTTTCATATTACCGGATATATTTTCAATTCAAACTCATTTACCGGACAAACTGAAAAACCTTTTCAATATGCCGGATGATCTGAAACGATTTTTCATATTACCGGATATCATTACATATTAACAATATTTGGATAAATTCTTTTAAATTCCGGATAAGAGATACTTAGTGTCATTTCATCATCACGAACCAATTTCCAATCGGTTATAAAAAATTTAAGGTTGAAAAATTCCGTTGAAATCGAACATAATAACTAATAAACTTGTTTCTGATATCAATACAGCATTTAGAAAGCAAGAGGGTAAGTGACAAAATATCGGTCAATTTCACATCTACGATCATATATGAGAAAAAAAATCGTTATATAGAAATTGAATTACATTAAATCATTTTTCTTATATGAACAAAGATGCGGAACTGACCGATATTTCATAACTTACCCTCGTACATTATCTGAAGCTGATGCATAATGTTAAACTTGAAGATATTTAAAAAATTTGTATAGTGTATATTTAACAAATTCCATTTACAAAACGAGTTTATGAAACAAATATATAAGCTATGAATACGTAAATGCCTAAATAGAAATAGAAAAAAAGTTTCTATATGAAACTTCGTATAGGCTTGGATTTTGATTATTGTTTAGTTTACTTAATTTATAGCAAAAATTTGTAAATATAATTGTATAAATGCCTATATGTAATCCGTATTTCTCATGTATGTAATCTTTTTATTTTTATTTTTTTCCAATAAAGAATCTAATCTAAACAATAATATGAGTAGGGAAAGTTCCGAATTATCGGTCAGTTTCACATTTTCGGTCACGTAAGAAAAAAAAATTTATTATTTAACTTTTATATAAATCGGTATCCATG